>DWAK01000519.1:0-10342 GCA_018230145.1 Lepidochrysops patricia
GCAAGCAAATTGTTAAATTTCAACCGCAATGGCGGGCGCTGAAATAATTTTATTTATATCCCGCATTTGTAATAAAAATAGTATATTGCACTCGTGCGGTATAGTCGATTGCCCACTCGAGCAAATGAACTTAACTCCTCTCGTGCATAATCGACAACTTACCGCACTAGTTAAATAATATACTATTTCCAAACAATTATAATTAGGTTAAGTACCTACCGATATAAAACCACGAAAAGTTTTACTGTTCTATTGTTCTAATTATAATGCAGGATATAAAAAACGTTCTAAACAAACCTTAATAATTGAAAAGGCTGTTGAATGTGTTCCAAAATAAAACATGCCCGACAAAAACTGTGGAAGGTCAGTAGCGTAGCGTAGCAACCAGTAAGGTGCGGGGGCTTGGGAGCTAGCTTTGTGGGACTGCAAAAGTGGGTTGTTACAAACCCCCATAAACTAATTAATGAATCCTTAACTTATTGTCTTTACCCTTAAACCTATAATTTGAAGATAATTTGAGCTCCAAGAAAAGAACATAGGATAGTTTTTATTGGGCCTAATGCACATGTTGCTAAGTAATAAATTGATACTCTTTTGTTTATGACAATTACATTTAGTACACAATAGTAGCATAATATTAATCTCGCCACCATTGCAACAGCCATATTCGTCGTAGAAAATAATAGCCTTTTCGTTAAGCGGGAAAATCATCAGTCTGGTATCTCTATAAATATTATATAATCTCGCGTAAGATTATATTTTGCGTCCGCTATAAGTTAAAAAAAAATCTAAAAGAGAGTTAGTGAAATTAACACTCACCCCGGGTGGCACACACGCTACGCCACTGCGCAAGGTTATTTAGTAATTAATGTTCGCCAGTAATTTTTCATCATACTTCATTACTCAAATGACTCTCGTGCATTAATTAATAATGGGTGCTCTTTTAATTAAATAAGGAATGAGTTGTGACTGGATTTTATGTTCTACGACATTCTAGAATACAAGAGATGAATGCTTCAACTAAAAGATAATTGCTACATTATTTTCTTAGTGCGTTCAGCGCTAAGCACTTCTTCAAATACATTTATAATAAACGAGTTTTTAAAAATGTGGTGATTACTTATTCCTGTTCTATTATTTACATGTACATTTAGTACTCTTATTATTTGTATGTGAGTGCGTCGGTATATACTGTGTATGTGCGCAGGGTACTGGCCGCTGGGCGTGGTGTGGTGCAACGTGTACGTGACGTGCGACGTGCTGGCCTGCTCCGCCAGTATCATGCACATGTGCTTCATCAGCATCGGCAGGTGAGGATAGAGGATATTTTCATTAAGATGGGTATTCGCCAAATGTTTCGCGCCTGGCGCCATTAAACCTCACCCTGCCTTACTCGACTTAGATACCTGCTTGCCACTTGCTGAGATACCTGCTTGCTTTGTGGCAGCTTAGGTGAAACAGATTATTGCGAAGTGAGGCGGATACCCTCATTGAAATTTGTCTCATGAGCTTACCTTGCATCATACATGGCAAGCTGGTACTGGCGCTCTCTTGGTAAATACGCCCGTTTACTATTGTAAGTTTCGTGGAACAAAATATCTAACAAATAAAAACTGAGAACATTTTTCTTTAAACATGAATTTAACCCTTTTCCCACGCGATAGCGTAACAACTGCCGCATAAAAATTGAATATCTATTGTGTCTGCGATTTTCGGGTACTACAATTATAATGAAGTAAGACTACAACCAGATTGTATTACCTAATAACATATTCACCTGCTTATAATAGAATATTATAATACAAAAATAGTATAATACCCAGCCAATCTAAGCATATCTTAACTACTTACAGGAGGCTTTTTAATTAAATTTTACACACATCAAAATCTTAAGTATATTTTCAAGATTTTCCCCCAAAATGGTCCCCGATATTGTCACAAGATGTCGCGTTCCTTCGTTAATGGCAATACTTCCTTTGTCGGGAGATCTCTGAGTTAACGATTACCGAACCTATCCTGAATAATCGCTTTTCGCAACATCATCGCAGCCTCATGGATTAGCCTTTGTTCACAGTTCAACTTTATTAAATAACGGGAGACAGAGATTTTCTTTCAAAAAATGTTTCTTGTTTTAAAAACTAGCTTACCGGGCGAACTTTATTCCACCTTATACGCAATAAATGAGAAGATTTTTAAAATTGCGTTTGGTTATACCACGTTTTATGCCACATCCCACGGGAACGACGGGAATGGGATAAAATGACTATGTCTTTCTCCTGGTTCTAAGCTACCAATTTTCAGCTAAATCGGTTCAGCCGCTTATGAGTAATAAGTAGTGTAACTAACACGACTTCCTTTTTTTTAGATAAGTATGGATGTTTCAAAGGCAAATGATGATGTTCAAACCGAAATTATGCCTGACAAATTTGACACGAAACAACGAAAAAAACAAAAAAAAAATGCGTTTATTCGGGTTAAATTATGTAGACGATTTCGTCTTTTACACCGTGCTAACCAAATTTCACGTGCGCAGAATAAAAACCGGAAAAAATCCATGTAGTAGATAATATGACGGTAAGTTATATGCAAATATTCTGTTAATTCAGCTAGAAACGTATCAAATATTATAACGGTTATACTCTTAGTTTTCATCTAAGACGTTATTAAGTTATTAAGTAACAACAAAAAATCTTTAAAAATCACTAGCCATTACCAACAAGAGATGTAAAAAACACTATTAATCAGCAGCGGATTTTCATTAGGAGTAGCAATGGATTTACTCGTTCTTTTCTGAAGCCTACAAAGACGGCCTTTGTGCGCCCTCCCTAAATCCGGATCCGTTATGAAAATCCGGTAACCGTGCCTTTTGTGGAATGCAAATTAATATGATAATGAGGTAACTATCTTATCTTTACAAAGATAATCCGGGGTTTTGGGAGGTTTTGCGAGCGATCTGGAATCTACATTGTCTCAATTTGAATATTACCTTAACTTGTTTTTTGGAACAGCCGCAATCGAGTAACTTAATTTTAGTACTTACGTATTGATAAAGTTGGCTCTCGACCGGGCATATGGTATATTATATTAACTGATCAAGTTACTTGATAATATTTTATTTAGAAATACACAGCTTGTGAGTTTTATAGTCTCTAATACTTTGTTGGTGTTGCAATACGTTTGAATTATGTAGTTTTGTTATATAGTAAATGTACATAAAAGTAGGTAAGTAACATTATTTCTGAAATTCATTAGGCAACGTTCTATTACCATAATTATTAATTTCATATTAAAGTACATAGTCCATAATATGATTCAGACAATTGACATTCCAAAATTTTAACATGCCCTTTATTTTATATGTGAAAGTAGACTTATAAAATAAGGCGATACGTGTCTTGCTTTTTCGGAATTATGTTTTTAAATCCTTCGTATTCTAAACAGGCGCCAAATGACACATTTACGCTTAAACATAATATGCTGCACAGTTAATTCCATGAATTGATTTTTTTTTAAATTTAAACTGTAAAGTTTTTTGTGATTAATCTGACGTTTTTTGTCGTCAACTTCTCTTCTATATTGAGTTTTTTCGTTTTTTTAATCTCACTTGTCTGTACTATTTTTTCATACCTAGTAAGAATGATGTCACACATACGTCAGCGTAGTTTTTATTGTTTTAGTTATTTTCTTAGTAAATAAGCAATATAAAAGATTTTTAATATTTTTCGATATCAGGAGACAAAACTAAGGAAACGGTATTTTTTATTTTTTAAGGCTTAAACATTTTTAAATGATGTCAATTGGAAAAAATATAAATTGTATTTTTGGCGCCACTGAATCCTTATTCAACTTAAAATAAAAACTATTTTCTACATCACAGAGTGAATAGGCAAGTGGACTATAATTAATTGTTACAACCTACTGAGTCTTCCACATTGATAACTGCGTTTATTGTGTGTAACGAAAGGAAACTATTATTATAATAAAGGTTTGTTTGTATACCGCAAAATGCACAAAATATATAGTCCTCCAAGCAAACGTTTTTGACACCTACGCATTGAGACAATTGTGTGTAACGAAAGGAAACTATTATTATAATAAAGGTTTGTTTGTATACCGCAAAATGCACAAAATATATAGTCCTCCAAGCAAACGTTTTTGACACCTACGCATTGATCAAGATATTCCGTCCTAATATTATGTAACACTTATAAATACCAACACATATTTTTTAAATTCAAATAATTGTTAGACCTACCTACTGTACACATAATAATGAATAGTGTGATGCAATTTTTTTATTTAAAGACAGAGAAAATATACGATCTATGTGAAGTTATTGAAAAAGCTAGTTATGAAGTATGTATGTGGCATAAATTCTACATAAAATAAAGTATATTTCGTAACGTTAAGGGTATATTTCGGGCTAATAAAACAGTACAGATCGTCATAAAAATTTGTGCATAATATTTGGGAGTGCCAATAATATTTTTCCCGAATCAGAATTGCCTACTTCGTGTCGCAAGTGAACGTTTTATATATGATTGATTCATACAATCTGAAAGTATAAATGTCTAGAAATGTGTTACAATATTATTTTCTGGGCAAAAATTATGAAAGCAATACCGCGATAGAAAAATATGTTCTATTAAATATACCTATTATAGCAAAAAAAAAATGTGTAAGCCTCCCAGAATAAAAGCTCCCAGCTTTTATTCTGGGAGGCTGTTCATTTGAGAGATCTCGTTTATCTTTAGTGTATAATTTTGTATGTAGGTATAACATTAATAAAGTTGGAGATCAATTATTGAAAACTTTGCCATCGCACCTCACCCTGAAATACTTAATTGCGAAGGATGTAATCGCAATAACTGCAGATAAGCCGTACGATTTAACTGCTGAAATACGCCTAGTTGAGTGGTAACGTTATCGATAGTACCTACCTCGTTCGTATAAAATAAAACAAATAAACCTAGATATCAACATTCAACTTTTATAACTGTACCAACGAAATGCTAGTCACAAAATTAAATTCTACAGTTTTATCGTACAGTAATTTTCTTTTTGACAACCCTAGAGATTTTATGATGGACGCAGTAGGAGTAATTCCGTCGGCGCCCGTAACTGTCTCGGACTATTAATTTTCCCGTAAATCTTCACTACTAATTACGTACTTAAATCAGTGCTTTACTCCGTCTTTTTGCTAGGGTTGGCAATTTTAGCGCGGCACCTTTTTTCAGTTTAGTGAGAAATTGTAAAAGTAGCGACCCTTCAAGGAGAAAACAAATTTTTCTTGCTTTATTTGATCAATTTATAATAATTTTCGGTGATAACACAATATATGATAGATATTTAGATTATTAGATTATTAGAAATTACTAGAAAAATCCACCCTAAAAAGACGTATAACTATTCTTGCTTTATTAAAACAGTTAATAAAGTTTAGTACTATGTATCTATAATAGTTATTTATAATTACAAACTTTAACCATTTGTGACTATATTTAAAATTTGAACCAAAAGAATATAAAATATTCCAACAAAAATTAGGAAAATGCAATAAAGTGTAGAAAGAAAAGTGGTGAAGTGATACTAATATCAGACTGGTGTGATTAAATTTGGTGAGAATTTTGTGGGCAAAAATCTCCTGAACTCATAAATATATTATTGTAAGGTTAACATTGTCATAAAATAAATATAAGACGTCTTAAAGTTGAATTTATTGCATAGCCAATGATGCTTTAAAAGAATAGTCGTCGATTTGAGATATAAAACATTTAATTTATTCTTAGCCAAAAACGGTACTTTAATACATAAAAACACATACATAATATTATCCCCATTCTTTTTTAAGTCGGTTAAAACGAACCGTTTATGTAAATAAACGCTCTCTAATTTCTCTTTATTATAAAAATTTACATCTACCCTCGTTAATTTTTTTAACGGGACCTCCCTCAATTTTTTTTCAAAAGTCTCACAAATATACAAGATTTAAAAAGAACATATTCATTGCAATTGAACTTTCAGTGTGTAATCATGTTTCCCAATAAAAAAAAAACCTGCCTAAAAGTGCTCTTTGATGCCTGAAGACATTTTTATTATATGGACACCAAACAGTACATTCTTAACTCTTATAATAACAATATTATCATCAATAAAAAGGGCTGATGCATGTACTTGCCTTGGCAGAGTATTTTCAATGGCAAGGAAAGGCAAAAAATACAAAAATAATTGCATAATATTATTTTTGATATCTCCTATAGAATCAGTAGTAAATTACGTTTGTTAATCAGTATTCAAGAGTAATATAGGTCTCACAAATTTTCACATATTAGTACCGGGACACCAGGCACGCATGTAATAAAGGAGTTCTCACGTACTAGTAACACACGAGTAAGGACACCGTAATGAAAAATATTATAAAAATGTGCCCAAGTATTTCAAATCTAAACCCTGTCTTTGTGTACGGAATTTCGTTATTAAAACATAATATTCAAAATATTTAATAAGAGAATTGAATTGGATATTAGAATTCTTTGCTTCGGTCGCGTGAAATATATTTTTAACACTCATGCGGCGTATGCGTAAGTAGTTCCTGCATGCGTTTGGTATAGAACTTAACCAGCACACTTAAGTTTAACCGCACTCGTTTTCTAATTTCCAACACTGCTCGCGAATTTTCTGCAATGGCGGACGCTGAAATATTTACTTTTATTCTTGCATTTGTGTTAAAAATAGTATATTGCACTCGTGCGGTGTTATTAATTGCCCACTCGAGAAAATGAACGTCCAACTTCTCCCGTGCGTAATCGACAACTTACCGCACTAGTTGCATAATATACTATTACTTAACCGTGTTATTAGGTTATTAATTTTCCATTTTAAAATTTTACTTCATTCAAAACGAAGACAGAATTTCATTCAATATAATTAATTTGTTGATATTGTTCTTGGGAATGTTAGTGTAACATTTATATGTTTAATAACCTCAAGGGCATACCGAATTCATCTTACGACTCTAAATTAAATAGAGGAATATAAAAAAGCGTGCGTAAACTAGAAAAGTGACCAAAGACCATTCCATTACTTTTCCATTAAGAAAAATATATCAGCTGCTTAACGATGAAACTTTGAAACTTTTATCTGGGCCTTTCAATTTTTTCAGACAAAGTTAATTGGTCGGATCGCCAGATATGATGTTTGAGGTCCCATCAGTCGATTATGGATGATAAATTGAGTTTTTTTACTTTTACTTTCGGATTAAAAACAAGAAAGTTTTGAAAGGAGCATTAGCATGTTATCTTATTATTTTCTTTTACTTAAATTTAATAATTATATAAATATGATTGATTGATGGAATTTGTCATACATCTCGCGCCGAAACGACTGAACCTATTTTAGTGAAGTGCACGATACATCTCGATACATCTTTCTATAGAAATTTTCTAGAGACCACACATAACAGCTATAATGTATATTTTTACATCTTCGTGTTTTGACAGGTAATGTATATTAATATACATTACCTGCTGTGTCTGTGACGTCCTTAAGCCTTGTCCAGATGGCGCGTTTTTATTCGCGTTACGTTATGTATGACGTAACCCTCGCATACATGCAATGTTGTGAACACATTATGAACTATGTTTTTAACCTGACCTGACCTTTAACTAGATACGTGGGCATCCGTAACCCGCTTAAGAGCCGTCACCACTCGACCAAGCGGGTGGTGTTCATCAAGATCGCGCTGGTGTGGCTGCTCAGCATGTTCGTGTCCAGCTCCATCACTGTGCTGGGTGAGTCAGCAGATCGCATATTACCTAGCTAGTACCGTGTCATCGCATAACCTATTTGATACTAGCCTTTTCTCGCGACTTCGTCCGCGTGGATTTACTTTTGGATACAACAAACAACTCTTTTTTTTGGAACAACTCTTTCAATTTTTTTATCACTGCTCATCATATTGTTTGTCTTAGCGTGATATAGCGTTAGATATAGCGTTCCTCGATAAATGGGCTAACCAACACTGGAAGAATTTTTCAAATCGGTCCAGTAGTTTCTGAGATTAGCGCGTTAAACCAAATAAAGAAACAAAAAAAACTCTAGCTTTATAATATTAAATGTGCTTTAAAAGTCTATTATCAAGGGTATAAAACTCAATTTAATTCTCGTCAGAATTTTTTGAATTTATAATTGACTTTTCAAAGGGGAATCTATCATTACTATTATCGATCTCCTTATTTCTAAATCCCATCAAGATTTCACAATGGAAGGCTGAGGAGGCCATTATGGAGTTAATGACTTTTTCTTATATAAAGTTTGTTCTCAAAATGAACGCTTATTGTGACGACAAGCTCTTTGAAATGAATATGAGGTGATTTATTTTTGTATTTTGCCCATTGTAAAATTTAGAAGGTTGATAAACAACTCTTTATTTGTACTCTGATTAGAATATTCAATAATATTCTTCTTTTATCTTCTATATAATATATAAAAGAATATTGTATTAGTTAACTATTTATAACTCAAGAGCGGCTGAACCGATTAGGCTGAAAATTGGTAGGGAGAAGAACCTATCTACCTACCTACCTAAGAACCAGGAGAAGGACTTAACTAACCGTAATAGCGTGCGTTTAGGTCGTATTATCGCGCATAATAAGATAGTGAAAAAAATATTTAAACATAAAATATGTAACTCGTATTGAAATTATCGAGCGATTGTGAAAAAATTATTGAAAATTGGAACGATTTATGAGTGATATAATTCTCGAGGAATATCGTTCTTTGTTCAGTGTCTCACTCAGTCCGTTCTTATTAAAAGTGTCCTCGTCATTTCTAGGGTTCCGTCGTGTTGAAAGAAATTTTATACTTATCCTTCCAGTAGCGAAGCGTTCAAAAACTCGATTCCCATTGGCTTCCCTTTGGGACATTCTAGATCCAAACCTTGTAATAAGAATCAATGGATATAGAGATGCGCCATTGATCAGAGGTTTCATCGTAGGTTCCATCCTCACTATTAAAACTAAGTTTTTCTTGCTTACCTTTTCGAAAATCATACCCTTCGCCACTGTTAATCCTTCCTATTATTATTTACGTGTGTTTGTCAATCACTTCTTCACGCTAAAACTGTTGGACCAATTTAGATGTAATTTGGAATGCAGATGCTTCGAGACCTGGTACATAGTACAGTACAGTACTTGATTAATCTTATAGGATATTAAGTATTTTTTAATAATGTAATAAAAACTTTCTCCGTACACTTATTCCTTTTAATACCCTTATGTAAGAGTTGATTAACCCCTTTAACCCTTCAGCCCCCCAAGCGGCAGCCGGCTACCGCATAAGAATTAAAATTCAATTTTATTTTTTTAAATTAGTATCCTATGTTCTTCTCCTAGTTCTTAGCTACCTCCCTACCGATTTTCAGCCAAATTGGTTTAACCGTTCTTGAGTTATAAATAGTGTAACTAACACGACTTTCTTTAATAAGTACCTACTATTATACGGGTGCCTTGAAAGCTCCATGTTTTTCGCATAATTAAATTATATTAAAACAGTTTTTTTTCAAAAACAACTTTAGTACAATATTACTCATTTATTTCTGAATAAAATTAATTAATCGAATCTAATTGAGCATAGGCGCTCATTCGACTTATTAACTAGTAAAATCTCGAAAAGTGGTCTGTCTTTTTAACCGGGCTATCTTAGGTGAATGTAATTATGAGTAAGTATATAAGATAAGATAAGATTAATAATATACTTACTCCAGAATCACAAAAAACTTAAAACATATTTTATCCGAAGATATATTTTAAAGTAGAAAGTGACCACGTCAAAAATTTAAATAAGTATTTTAAAATATAAAATGGATAAGGAAGCATGTTCGGCCAAATTTACTTTGAAGCGAACACTCCATTACTTTAAAAATAAGAACCGTATTTTATATTTTCGTAATATTTCCAAAGCATAAAATGTTTCTTTAAAATAAAGTTATAAGATCTCATTTTAATATTTGTGTACTTAATTGAATTAACTTGCGTTGGTTTAAAATAATGTAATAATAAAATTAAGTGTTAGTTTTAGTTTTTAAATTAAGTAATAGAACTTACAACCATGTATTAATAATAATTCTACCCTCAGCTTATCATAATCTTAAGACTGCTCCGAGTGAAAGTGACATTACAGGCACTCCCGGTTTAGTTGAAAAAATAATAAGTATTCCTTCAGCAGATAAATAATTTTTATTTTTAAGCAAACATGAAAACCGTCTTTCAATATAAAAACAGCAATTATGTATACTTATTCCTAAAAGCACACTAAAAAGTATAAAATAATCTAAATATTTCTC
>DWAK01000520.1:0-10330 GCA_018230145.1 Lepidochrysops patricia
TTGCGTTATTCAAAGCATCTATTTCACGCCAACGAAGTCGCGGGCAACAGCTAGTTATAAATGTAGCTCTTTGTTTCTTCTTAAATCTTTTTTTAATAATGATTTAAATCCAACAACGACTGAAGTGGGATTGTATTTATTAAAAGTAATTTGTGAATTGTGACCGAGAGGTTACAAGTTTGACGCGTCTATCTGGTGTTCTACTGTTATTGCCTAATTTATTTTTAGTTTTGTCCCATAGTCGACACGACATTGTTTAACACTCATTCATCACCAGATTGTTCTTTGCTTCTCAAGTCGGAGGTAACCAAGTTCTGAGTCCTAACTTCCTAACCTAATAGTCCTAATATTCTACCTTTTTAACTCTACCTAATACCTAATGCTTTAAGCTTTCGTCCGCTCTGCACCCTAGTCCTCAATCATTGAAATAGCAATTAAAATAAAATGATAAATTAATTTCGCTATCTCTTTCCCTAATTTATTTGTACATAATTAGGATGAGGTGCATATTATTAGAATATATTTTATAGCCACGATAAAAGATTACATTTTATTTAAAATAAACTTTAGAGTAGATAAAATGTACCTATTATTTACACATATTAATATTAAAAAAAAAACAGTCAATAGCAAATTAATTATTAATATAAATTAGGTAAGTAATTTAACCTACTCATTTAATTAAAATAAAATAATGTACTTAAATATACTTACCTACTTAATCTTAGATACATTTTTAAGTGACTTTTAAAAAAAGCAGATCTTCTCAATTCGACCGTATATATCTTACTTTTGCTTAAGTAATCAATTTAAATATAACTAAGTTATTTGCGATGTGTTAAGCGTTGATGATGATAATGTTATGGTCAAAACTAAGCAAAAATTTCGTCGGAACGAATACATTGAGCTTTCTTGGAAGTGTGGTAGAAGCGAGGCCATTGTGGTTTTGTTTAAAATTCATCTTTGATAGTTGACCATAAAGTTGGAAATTGACTGTCTGATAACTAAGTTAACTGTTAGACCGTCTTCATCTTTTGTTCTAAAATTTGGCGGCGACCATTTGATTTTTTTATCTAGGTTTTACAAAAGAATAAAAACGAGATAACGTGTGATAGTTCATTTAAAACAAAATGCACGAATATAGGTTTAGGGACAGGAGTCTGGATTTAAGGAATAAATCATACATATCTATTTTGTTTGGTTCTTGATTCTTATCTCAATATACCTAATTTATTTGCGTTTATCTCTGACCTAAGTAATCCTTTAAGTTATGTTTGTGATATACCTAATTGGTTGTGGAACTGTGGAATACGGAAATCTTAGTTCAATCATCGATATAATATATAATAATACATAGGTATAATATTAAGTCGATGTATTTTATCGTTGACTAGCTTTTTCTCGCGACATCGTCCGTGTTTAATAGTAGCTATCTTTGAGACACGTAAAATGTTACCCGTCGCCGTGCATTACGCACACACATTTTTATTACTGCTCCGCTCCTATTGGTCGCAGCGTAATGTTATAACTTATATTGCATTAAGACTTCCTCTATAAATGGACTATCCAATAAAAAAATAATTTTTGAAATCGGACCAGTACTTACTGAGATTAGCGAGTTTAAAAAAACAAACAAACTCCTCCGCTTTATAATATTAGTATAGACTATAGACTAAAGATTTCGATGATGAACAAATCTTTGGTTTCTTTAGTTTATTAAGACAACCAATATGACTACTATCTATCTTTTAATTTAGATACTTATAAGATGTAGGTAATTTGTGATAAGATGTTTAACTGCACGATATTTTGACTAATGCTCTATCTAGGTACATATTACAGACATTTTATAACGTACACGATTGCGTGAATCCATCATTACAACACCACAAACCTCGAAACTTGTCTCTGATTAACATGTGACAGCCAAGAGTGATTCTGATATGTAGGTACCTAGTTGATGGGAAATCAAAGCGTCACACCCGGTTCCCGTTTTTGGCTTTTAACTATGTACCTACTTATTTACTGTAGCTACCTTTGTACTGTACTGTAAAATTAAAAATTAAAAAGTAGGTACATCAATGGGTGTATATGCGCATTAATTAGCTAATTATTGTTTGTGACTACTGACAACTGCAGTTACCGACTAAATCTTGAAATATTTTTCTTCATTTGTCCAGTTATATTACTTTCCTTATATTTTGCATATATTAATTACCTTAACATAAAAACAGCCATGGCATGACATTAATGTTATTAAGGAAATGTTTAAAAATTTAAGCATTACTTATAGATAATTTACAAAAAGTTTCTTCGGGAGGATGTATCCACTTCTCCAGTAACGCCATTCTTACCTGAGGTAGGTACAAATGAATGGATACCTGAGAGATTACAACCCTCTGTACCTACTTAAAGTGCAGGGACGCATGATGCCCAAAAAACTAAACAATTGAAAAGTAAACTTTCTAGGAATTTCAATTTTGAGCAAAACGAAAAATGCATTCGACAAAGCTCCTCTGACAAAAGATGATGGAAAACTTTATGGAACAAAAACTATTGACAATAAATGAATTTTGAATATTATTTGTAAAGAGAACTGCGAATTTCTAAATTTTGTTGGCAAGGGATAGATTCCTATTCAAATTCATAGAATTTAGAAGTAGGTAGGTAACATCACTTTTAACCTTTAATTTCATTGATAGCAAAGATAATTAAGTGTATATTCCATCATGTAAGTAATCTTAGTAATATACCTACTGATATCTAGAGAGGTGGTATATCTATCACAGGTGAGGCATAATACAATTAGGTACGTTAATACAAGTACGTGCATATTATTATTTTACACTATGCTTTTATGTGCTTTATGCTATTGATGTTCGATGGTTAGGTACTAACGAGTATCTAATATAATATTATCATTTTATATTCATATTTTTATAAGATCTCTTAATAGACATTCAACCGGAGAGTAATATAATGTATTATGAGATATTATAATAATATGATATATCTAACTCCCAATAAACTATGAAAATACCGCGTAAATATTTAACGATTACGCTGGCATTAATGGTCCAATTTTTAAAAAATCTTCGTCACAGGTAGGTATGCAATTTAAAAAGTTTATATTCTTTCTATTAAACGGAACTTCCGTTATCTAGACTTATTGGAGCTACTTCAAGCTTTTACATTAAGTAAACTTTGGCAAGTCACAGTTATAAATCATTTCTCAAATACCTTCATAATATTAACGATTAGCTTTTTGATGTACCATCAAATTTTATACATAGTATGCGATTTCAAATAATATAGTATTTTCATTTCATAAATATTATTTATTGTAAATTGTAGGTATGTAATCTTGTCAGCATTGATTAAGAATTTGTCAGTATTTCAAGGGACTGTCATAAGTGGTCACATTATAGTAGATTGCATAGTTTACACTATCGTTTAAAATTAGGTAAGTACGTACAATTATATTCTTAATCAGAATTTATAATCAATGTTTTATATGTTAAAGTATTATAGTCTAGAAAATAAACATAATATAATCGATATTCTCTTAACATTTAATACAATGATAATATTATTATTAAATGTTATTGTTGTTATGCGTAAAATAAGAAAAGTAACGCTCGAATTTCTCTGCGCGGTAAGTGCTCTGTGCACAGGTAGGTACAAGGAGGTGGAATCAGGATGGACGGTTTGAATTGAATTTCGAATATTGGGGTTGCAACATTCACGTTACAATTACCCTTGTACTACCTGGAATTTTTAAAATTTTTTTCAGTAAATGACTGATGAGTCGTATTTTGTTGGCTACCTTTAATTAATTAGCTACTTTCAAATATTTATGGTCAAAAATGTGCAAATTGTAAATTGGTAGAGACCAGACTTTACTTTTTATATTTTTCACTATGATTTATTGGAAGTTCCTACGAATTAGAATGAAAAATATAAATGAACTTGGAGCAATTTATTAATTACATAAGTACTTTAAGTTATAACTTATAACTCAGAGTTACTAAAAAATTGTAATTAATTTAAAAAATCCTATTCGCACTTAACAAATTTGTTACTTAAATGTCTCTTTTTTTCTATAGACAAAAAAGTTACCTACCAAAGTAGTACCTACCAAATTACCTTACCTTACCTTCTTTTATCTATAGAAGAACCAGAAATACCTACTATTAATTTTATTAAAAGGGCATAAGGAGGCATTAATATTTATATACATTGAAATGTTTTATCACCAGCCGAGTGATTTTATATGTAAGCCTGTCCCACTAAAAAATAATAAAACGTAACTCGTTATTCAACGCGATCGCGCGGCCGCGGTATGTGCGGCAATATGTTTTCTATAATACATAATATTCCACTTTCCTTTGTCTCGAGTTCTCGACCATATTCAATGTCAGCTTAACCTTACACACGAATATTCCAGCCGGAGCCATACGACGACGTGTAACCTCGTTCTCCGGGCGCGAGCTCAGCGGACGGCCATACACCGCCGATATGTCAAGGATTACAACTTTTACCGATTACGTTCGGTCTCATAATTTCCCACGTATCGGGGAGGATTCGCACAAGCGGTTGCTCGGGAAGTAGGAACCGCTTCCCAGAACGATAAAGGGACGCGCGGGCGGCAAGGCGGGAGGGGGGAGGGGAGGTTGGAGGGGGCGACAGCTGCGCGCGCGACTCTCTCCCCGTACAGGCGCACTCCAGCGCGACTCGCCGCGCGCGCCGGACGCATGTACACGCAATCGCGTTCAATACTCTGACTTCCTGACTTCGCCAGTCGAAGACTCCAGGACACAACAACGAGGGGCTCGGCTGGCTGGGCGGGGACCGGCGCTATATTCTGTGGCACGCGATATTGCACCAGTCCCGGCCTATCCAACCGGGCCCGGCCGACGGCTACAGCATCCGCGGAAGATCCCGTTAGCCGGCCGGTCGTTCACAGCGGTGGCCACGCATAGGACGTGATTCGGTGTAACTGTTGTGATATTACGAATATTGCACCAATCCCGGCCTACATGAGGCCCCGCGGTGTGAGTGTTGCGGCGGCTGCGGTGGTGCTCTAGGTACAGTATGTGCGAGTAGGCGAGAGGCCCCGGCTACCGTCAGTTTTGTGTGAATTATTCGTTTTGGGGTGACTGAATCGATGTGGACGGGCGAGCGGACCGGTTTTCGCCGTAAATTGTATCATACTTCTATATACGTATATCTGTAGCGCGTCGAAACGAAGGGCATTCTCGACTTTATAATAATGTTTGACACAATTATAGCACCATATGCTAATCACGCGCAGAACAGCTGGTGTCTTTGTTTTTTGTTTGTAATAGGCAGAGTCGGTTGCCCACGGGCGTAGAAGTACCGACTGCGACATGTATCCCGACTCTCGAGCCATTGTTCTCGTATGTATAATATTCCGCGTACGACTTACGAGTAGTATTAAGATCGTGAATCAAGCGGAAAGATGAATCACCAAGTTAAGACTAACCGTTATGATTTAAATGACTTCAGCTGTCACTGCGCTTGCGGTACACGCATACCTAGCCCGACCGTTGGCGCCAAAACGGTAAAATAAACTCGTTCTGTTTATCTGTGGTCGAATTATGAAATATCAAATGTCTTTCCGGCCAGCCGAACAATGGTGACCGTTGGAAGACTTCAAGGTGTAGCGTAAATACGATATGCGATGTTTGCTCAAGATAATATTATGCCTTTGGACCGGAAAATAGAAACTGATAAGTTTAAAGAAATATTCTAAAAACCCTGCCTATTAGCAGCTTCAAGTAAAGAGTTAGACAGGTTCAAGTAAAATTGTCGAGTGTCAGCTAACCGCTTTCAAAAAGCCCTACTAAAGCCTACTTGCAAAGTTTGGCCAGTAAAATTACTCAACGATAAAATTTTATATTACCTCGATCCTTAGAATCCCAGGCACAATGGATATTTAATTGTTATGCAGGCAGGCAGGCTGCCGCTTGGGGGGGTTATTATTATATTTGATTTTTACCATTTCAAGAGGATATTTCTTTGCATTCCACAAACTAGAACCCACCTAACCACGTTGAATTGAAAATGGTCTTCTTTCTAAAAAATTTGACACAGGCGGTAATTTTTACTCTCAAAAGTCAAAATAAGTAAGTTCATGTCCACCAATGGTTTAAATTTAGTAGGTATCATAAATACCTACTTATTTCGTTCAAAATAGGTAGGCGGAAAGTTGCGTTTTTCTTAACTGCTGCACTCTGAGTAATTTAATGACGACATAAGCGGTAAAAAGTAAATGTATGGACTATAATTTTAATTAATCATCAAATGTCTCTGACTGCGAAAGTTAGAGAACCATAAATAATAATCTAAATTGGAACGGAATGATAATTTAGTAGGTACGGTCTACCTCTATTTACCTACATAGGCGATGGTATTTATTTATAAAATACATGCTGGCTGTTATTTATAAAATACATATTTGTATGTAAGTATATTACCATTTAATATTATTTAGACCTCGAGAGAATTAGTTACGACATAATTTAAATATTAGCCTGTAGCGAAAAAACCCGAAGTCACAGTTTAACTAAAAGATGAAAAGAAAATGTTTTAAAAATTAAAGCGTTTTCAATAAAACTACATATCTATCTGTTTATTTATTTAAAACTTAAAGGTTTTGCTATTTGCTGGAAGTACTTACTTACTTAATACTTTTTTTATAACATTTCAGAGTCCCTTTCAAAATTGACTGATTTCTGAGAAGCTCCTCAGTTTTAAAATGTTCCTTAGAATCGTGAAATCTACTAAGTTGGCAACATTTTCCGATTATTGCACCTCAACAAGTAAAAGGTAAGTGCAAGCCGTAGATAAAAGGTTGCTCTCCGTGCGTTACGACAAGATGGAGCTCTATAAAGAAATGACAGAAAATGAGGGAAAAATGAACAAAAAACATCAAATCCAAAATGAGGCAGCTTATTATTGTAGTGTGCGTAAAACAAGGTTCATTTTCTTGACGTTTTTGACGTTATGGCGGGTACGCCGAAATCTGCGGACAAAAAGTTGACGCATTTTACAATTACGCGGACTCTATCTTGTGGTAGCGCAGCGCGCGGAGACAATTTATTAATCTACGGTGCAAGCAAATTCTAGCACACGGACACGGCGACTTTTATAACCCCCGACGCAGAGGAGTTTTATTAACCCCCGGCGCAAACGGGTGTTATAAGTTTGACGTGTCTGTCTGTGGCATAACTCCCAAACGGGTACAGCGATTTCAATTTAGTTTTATTTTTATTGATGGTGGTGGTTATGTGCAAGTGTTATTTTTTATGCGTTTTTATGTGCAAGTATTATCTTTTAATATTATCAATCTGGGGACACCACGGTAGTGTCCACGCCAACGAGCTAATAATATTACATACCTACTTACAATATTAATCTTCATATTCAGGAATAATCTTCATATTAAATAATATTTATTTACCTACTTTTTAAGTTTTTTTTTAACTTTTAATTAATTTTGTGCGTTTGAAAACGCATTGCTATAGTGATGCTAACGCCCTACTGCAATGCGTTTGTATCGCAATTCGCAACTGAATGAGCGTCCCGTGTGCTAGACTGCTAGGGCACATACCTACCTAGCGACCGCTTTGCGACTGTAGCGATGCAGAAGCGCGTTAGTATCGCGCGACTGAATGATGCCTCATGTGCTTGGGCATATTATAATCAGTGACCGCTTCGCGACTGTAGCGATGCAGAAGCGCGAATGTATTATTTTGGAATTTAGCATCGCGTTTGTATTGCCACTGAATGAGCCCCCATGAGTAGTAGTTTGTGCACATAATAATATTATGTAGTTAGAGACCGCTTCGCGACTGTATCATTGCAGACGCGCGTCTGTATCGCTACAAAAAGTCGCCGTGGGCTGGGGCCCTAAATAAATAAAAGCCTTGCGTTGTGTGGCTATTTCAAATAAAGCTTTTATTATTAAATTAAGTATAATATGCTTTTTTTCGTTTATTAAATTTATACGGATTAAATACGGATACGGTATTTAATATGGATGTGCCCATCAATCATGGCTGTGTTCAGAAAATAGCGCTAGCCGCTAAAAATAGTTTATCAGCCAGGGCACTTTTTCTAAATTCCGCCACTTTGTTAATACATAATTACTTGTAGCGGTCGCCATTTTGCTTACAAGCGTGAGCAAGCGCTATTTTCTGCTGAACGTAGCCGATATTATAATCCTTTCTAAGATACGTCGTCGCTTGCGGTTAGAATAGTAATAATCTAGAATAGAAATTGCCCGTTTCACGAAGACTCTTATGACATTATATCTAGTCTACATCTATAGTTCACTTTCTAATGTCTAAATCAATATGTGCATATTTTTACAATTTCTTATGTTGAACGCATTCGATTTTTTAGCAGACTTAATTACTGACCACTATTAAGTGCTGCTTTCTGCGAGTGAAAAAACACAGATTTGAGATAATAATTTACTATTAATAACTACTAAATAGGTATTAATTATTGATATATTATTAATTAATAGAATAGCTTACTACTTATCAACTTGGCCTGCGACTTAAGTTCTTGCTGCATACCAACAAACTAGTAATGAGATGATAGGAAACTGGAGACACCTATGTACCAAGTAATATTATACAATAATTTTCATAATATTATAACATTTTTAGGGTAGGTAATTAAAATTTTTTACCTTCGCATTTTACAAAGACATTATTAAGCTCGTTGAGTGGTTGGTTTTTGAAGGTTTTGACGGTAGTTGAGAGCTTTTGGTTGGCTATTTAATTGATTAACTTATGTCAAAATTACATTAGAAGCCAGAAATCATTATCATTAAGTATATGCTTTTTTCGTTTATTAAATTTATTTAATACGGATGTGCCAATCAATGGCAGTGTTCAGAAAATAGCGCTAGCCGCTAAAATAGCAGTTAATCAGCCAGTGCACTTTTTCTAAATTCTGCCACTTTGCTAATATATATTTACTTTGAAGCGGTCGCCATTTTGCTTACAAGCGTGAGCAAGCGCTATTTTCTGCTGAACGAAGCCGATATTATAATCCTTTCTAAGATACGTCGTCGTTTGCGGTTAGAATAGTAATAATCTAGAATAGAAATTGCCCGTTTCACGAAGCCTCTTATGACATTATATCTAGTCTTCATCTATAGTTCACTTTCTAATGTCTAAATCAATATGAGTATATTTTTACCATTTGTTATGTTGAACGCATTCGATTTTTTAGCAGACTTAAATACTGACCACTATTAAGTGCTGCTTTCTGCGAGTGAAAAAACACAGATTTGAGATAATAATTTACTATTAATAACTACTAAATAGGTATTAATTATTGATATATTATTAATTAATAGAATAGCTTACTACTTATCAACTTGGCCTGCGACTTAAGTTCTTGCTGCATACCAACAAACTAGTAATGAGATGATAGGAAACTGGAGACACCTATGTACCAAGTAATATTATACAATAATTTTCATAATATTATAACATTTTTAGGGTAGGTAATTAAAATTTTTTACCTTCGCATTTTACAAAGACATTATTAAGCTCGTTGAGTGGTTGGTTTTTGAAGGTTTTGACGGTAGTTGAGAGCTTTTGGTTGGCTATTTAATTTATTAACTTATGTCAAAATCACATTAGAAGCCAGAAATCGAAGAATCGTTTTATTCGAAGTTTACTAACAGATCAAATTCAATCAATATAGGACTAAATCGAGAAAACTAATTCGAAAAACTTGAAAACATTTTCTCAGTAGCAGGACGCGGGGCACTCCGTAACATGTGTAGAAACAAATTATTATGTAATGATTGCGGATTACACATCTATGCGTAATCTACATTTGTAGATTTGTAGATTACGCATGTGTGCGTCTCATTCAATGTAACCGTTGATGCTCTATGCGTAGTCAATCGGCTACTACGTCGATAGTACGTACTTCAAACGTAATTTACAGTAATTCTTGTGGATTCGTTGAACCGAGTTAAATGTTGCTTCCGCATTCCTGAGGCCGGTTGGGAGTTGGGACTAGTTTTGGTAGTCTATCGAATGCTATAATACAACTCAAGTTAAAGAGTTTCTTATTTTAGAGCAAAGACATCAGTGGCGAGGTGGCTAAATTCTATCTGTTGAATCGTAATATCTTTTTTAATCAGTCATTCATAATTAATTAGCTTACGCATTGCGCGGTGTGCAGTTGTGTTCATCTCTCGTCTAAGGCGATTCTCTTACTGCCCCGCATGATGCAGCGTGTTGCGTGTCGACGCACCTACGCGCGTACTTGC
>DWAK01000521.1:0-10330 GCA_018230145.1 Lepidochrysops patricia
TAAAGTGCGCTGATATACCTTCTATGCGAAACTTCCGCGAGGAAAATTCCGCCCGGTTACGCTCACAATGTTTTTTGAGTTACCTATCATGACGCACTGGTCAAATTGATGATGATGATGATGTTCCGCAACAACGCATTCTATGCATTATGTATATATAATTCCGTCGGCCGTGAATAGTGTGCCATCTCAGCCGAATACGTCGGAACGGAAAATCCGTCGCGGAAATTCCACCGCGGAAGATACGCATAGTCTGTCAGCGCACTAAGACTACTTCCGTATGAAATGTTGTCAAAACCTTAACAGGTTATTCTGAAGATAATAGGTAATTATAACGACAATATTAACTGCACAATTAAAATGTAGGTAACTATGCAACAAAAATTCAGATACATCATACATATAACACTTTAATTTTTTGTGTTCGTAGCATATAAAGTCCATGAGTAACAGGTAACAATTAGGTTCCCAATAACTTAATACTCATTAAAAAACTTCAAGAATCAACAAGGATGATTAACAATAAATTAATGGGCATTCTCACTACATTGAAAAAGCCTTTATAAAATTTTAATTATTTATGGGACAATGAAAATGAGGAATTTAATGTGAGCTCTTTTATATCTACATATGTCGATGTAAATGTCGTGGTGTTGTTATCACGACGTATCGAGGATGACTCTTCGACGTCAAGTTTCCTTACAAAATAATACCACAGTAATACGAGAGTACTTTGGTTGTCGTCTCATTATATAAATAAATCAAACAGTGATGAATTTTTGTGATAAAATTGGATAAAATATTGTATACTGCGTAAATAATAAATACCAAAATTAATAAATAACCATGGATTTGTTGTAGTATTGCTTCATAGCAAAAGGGAAAAAGAATCATTAATTATTATTATTTCACATTTTCGTAGATAAGAATTTTAAATATAGGAAACATTTCATAGTTGGTTTAATTTTTTTAATCAATTCACTCTAAAAAGTCAAGTCCTGATTTAGTTACGTGTCCTGACATATTGGACCAAACTGATAACATATTTATGAGTGCCAACTTGTTTATAAAATGCGCGCACTTGCATAATGTAACGTATGTAGGTACGTACGGATTGGAACATATCTTTCGTGTATTTTTGCTATAAACTAGTCCCCGTGGGGTAAGCCCGGGGTAAAGATGTCATGTTTATGGGTTGTTCGGATTTCCTAAAGTATTTGAAGTTACAGTAAAAATATACCCTGCCGTATAGGACCTCAATTCTCGGTTCGTTGAGATGAATCGGCTATCCCGCTCGCACGTACACGATGTAATGCGCGCAAGCAGGACAACCTGATAAAAACCAAAATTCGATGCTTAAGAATTGGCGCCCAGGTACATAGAACGATTGAGTTTGGAAATTATGACTGAGTCCACATAATTTGTTAGGATTTTTCCACATATTAATATACGACGCATAGAGGTGTGATTTGCTAGTAGTTGTGTAATGTTGTGACAACTATAAAAACGGTTAGACAATAACAAATTTAGGAAAACCAATAGACATATTGTAACACTTTTTAAAAAGAAATTAAACTATTAAGTAAGTAATATAATAATTATATTACTATCCATTAAATAGGTAAAGTCAATTACTTAAGTAACTCACTAATATAATAATTTTCAAGAGCAACTTATACAAATTGCAGTCTTCTGATATTTTATTCTGTAATATTTATTCGGACGGGAGTGTCAAATATCCGATATTATACACGTCCGGATTGCTGACACATCCTGAATATTGTAACACACAACAATAGCCCCGCATAATATGGTACATTATTATATTATACATCCATACATAATATTTTGCAAAATATGCTCGTACTATATTCGTTATATTCGTACTATATTATAATATTATAATGATAGACATATTAAGTAATTTCAGTAATCTGTCTATCACCTACTGTATTTTGTTGTCACTCTTCTGCTTATAGAAATAAATATAAGTATATGTAAATAATATTTTGCTGAGATTCGAGAGAGAGAGCAAGAATTAATTTATTTTTATTGAGCTCTGATTTTTTGTTGTACGACGTCGTGACAGTATCGGTTCGTATTGAAAATATTGATTTCAGCTTAAAGCTTATCTCGTCGTCCAACCCCACCAGCTGAAGATTACGATAAAAGTTTTTAATATTCGATTTTATGTATTCGCTTTAATGTTTGTTTTATATTTTTAATTAGCTACTTATCGATATTTTATTTCGACTATCGTCAATTTTTTTTGTAGTTATCACAAACCGTAGCGAGTAATATCCCATAACTCTTTTCTATCAATAACACTATGGCGTAACGCGAGAAAAATAAATCATCTCCATGTTACGTGCTAGGAATTTTCTTTCCATGATTTTATTTTACCACTTTGGTGGCATGATAAATGCATAATCTATATTCTATAATATATAGAAATTATCATCTCATAAACAGGTTGGAAGCATGTTTTGAGGGTAAGGGCCATGCCACACGAGTGGCGCCGAGTCGCACCTCCCCGCCCCGTCTCGTTTCCGTGTAGCGCCGGAGCGCACTGGACGGCACCGTGTGCTATACCATATATTATACCATGTATTTCCTATTTTAATACATTTTTATGTGTAGGAAATCAGAGCGGCACCAGTTCTGTTCTGGCGCCGCACCGCCGCCGCACCGCATCGTGTGGCATGGCACTAAGCTAAATACGGACGGACAGATATAACAAATTATTATTAGGGTTCCATCATTGGGTTCCATGAAATATGTAACTCTAAAACATTAACATTTATCGAGCTTTAACCCAGTACATTTATTGACATTTGCTTCGAATGTCATAACATCATAAAATGAATATATTCGTAATTTCGTATTATAACTGCTTTTAAACGACTTTCGTATGATATATTATATTACACATTCTTATGTTATTATATATAATATATTACATGGCCATTTGATTGAATGGTGTATATTTTTTGTATGCCAACTATGAAAATCATGTAGAATGACCACTGACATATCGTACGAACAGATTATAACTTCATTACAATCGGCATCCCTTTTTATTCAGTGTTTTAGAATTTATTTATTATACCGTGAAGTGTACAATTATCTCTGTCTGGCTACTTCGGCTTTCCTTTAAAGAAATCGTTCCCATCTACTGATATCCCACCGTCGTTGCGGTGCCTTCACTTGTATTTGAAACATTTTAACTCGCTAGTAGGTAGGTACTCATAGGAAAACGGTCGAACTTTGTCGATTTTGTACGTAATGTTAATCGCGATATCAGATTTACTAAGTGGAGATAAATAAGTATAGAGTTATGGCGTTATTAGCGGATATAACAGTTTAGTTATGGCGTTATTAGCGGGTATAACAGTTTAGTTATTTATAAACTACCGGTGAGGGAGAACTAGCTATTGAACGACAAACTTTGTGACGTTATAACGTCATTTTCTTTATAACTCACCAGCAGTGGCGATGGCTTTGTCTTCAGAATATCAGCAATGAAGATGAAAAGTATTAATAGCTACTTTAACTAGTTCATATAGGTACCTTTATTCGATTTATAAACTATATTTTTCTTAACTATCGACTGTACTAAAATACACATCATTACGATTTTAAAAGCTTGGTCACTATCTTCTATCTCTCATCTCTTATGTTCTCTGTCTTCTGTCTCTCTTTGACGAGCTAGCAGTTATAGAAACTCCACGAAAACAAAAATTAACATAAGGGTTACTTCACACCGAGTGGTAGATGTAATCAAATTACTAATTATGTTTTCGGCAGCTATAATAACAAGCCCCAATTTGAAAGAATTAACGTATTCCAAACGTTTCTCTTATTCCTCTCCCGGGTAAACACGGCTAAAATATAACGATTTTCCAGCCATTTCGCGAGTTATTAACATCAAAGGTACATGATATCACATTGCTTTTTGGTATTTACCTGGCAATATTCTGAAATTCAGATTTTAATTAAAATTGTTTCAAAACCGCCAAGGATTTGGTTATTCAATACATCTGTCCACCCGGGTCATTACTACTTCGTATTTATTCTATACTGCTTTCTATTTACCTTTCCTTAATCTATACGAAGCTTAAGCGTAAACAATTTTGTATTGATTTAAAATCAGTTCAAAACGACACGAAACAAGACGCACTGGATGAACACTGAATAAATATAAGAAAGTGTATTGTCGGCATTAGTCTATTTAATATTTTTTTTATTATGTCGCTCTTATTTATCATCACATCTTGTTTAGTATATATTGCAATTTTTATGAATATTTGTAACCCCGAGCTGCTATTACACATACATATATTGACACCTCTATTCACCAAAATTAGATATCTACGTAACGCGGCTACCAAAATCAATATTTTTTTGCTCCGCCGTCGGCTAAAAAACGTTTACTCCTTTGGGTGGCAGATAAGCCATGTAGTGGGTAAAAGAGCCCACAAAGCAAATCTATAGCTGACTAGCAATACTAAAATTATACAAATATTTTTCATATCTCTTTGTACGCCTACGAGTTATTCCACAATTTAATCTTGTAAATACTTTATATTTTATAAAGGATTCGTTGTACCTATGTATGTAAAGCTCCCATTGCTTTTGAAGGTATTCGTTAAGTGGAATGCGCCTTTGCTTGTTGTATTCTCAATTTGTAATATGTATTTTGCGGTTGACTGCGTACACTTTAATAAAAAGAAAATTGAAAATCCTGTTTTAACACAATGTTCAAACCAGTTAAAATGCTTAAATGGTTTTTACACAAACGTGTTTGCACAGCAACCAACTAAGTTTGTCCGTGACTTTCAACGAGTTGGTACATGATATTGAATTTACTTCTCTATATTTTCTAATAACTCACACCTAAAAGTAACAAAAAACTATACATGTTATATATAGGTTTGAAAACTTCAATATATTAACTATGTCTAGTATAAACGATTGTTAGGTATGTATAAAATCGCATATATAATGTAATATTTGCTATGCAAGTTGTATAAAACGCAGCATTGACGTCGACAGGTAGCACACAATGCTCGCAAAACTTTTAGCGCTCTCTGCCTGTACTTGATTGTTTTGTAATTAGAAAACAAAACTTTATAATAGGAAAATTCCAAGAGCATCGATCAAATATTTAAGCAGGGACCCGTTTCTTTCTTTCTCCAGCATAGAATTTCGGTTCTGCATGTGGGCTAACAACATCGTGCATGCGAGCAGGCCACTCTGAGTCGCACCGAAATTCGAATGATTATTCCTAAGTAATGGAATTGTACACCCGAACTGTAGAGAATTAGCTCCCTGGATGTGGTAGTTTTACGAAAATAGAAGTGTTTTTCAACTCAAAATTATATAGACGTAGAAGTATACAGTTAAATATGCATTTAAGTTATTTACTGGATAAAAACGTTCTTACATAACATATCTCGCTCTCTATCAAGTCAGTGAAGTCCGCCCTGGTTGACTGTAAAGGAGATGACGAATTTTCTTGGCAGCTTCATCAAAGTTCCGCCCTTGTAATACTGACATTGACCCACAATTTCACGCTCTGAAAGCTTGTTGCTTAATTGCTTATTAAAGATTAGTCTCTAGATAAGACCTAACCTTCACTAAGTAGAAACTTAGGCTCTTATCGTATTTTTAATATGTTGCTTTGGGATCTCGATTGAGAAATAAATACTTGATCGGTATTTTTATGTTATAAAGTTCTATTAACCAGTTTATAGATGAATATTTGTATCAAAATTTTTATATAATCTGAATGAATGAGAGTAATAGTTCCAGCTCATATTCCTATTTACTTTTGGATTATTGTGATTTATTATGCTGAGCATTCACCTCGTATATAAGTTGTAATATTTTGGACATTTATTGCAATATGAATATTTTACATTAGGTATGTCGCATAGGCTACATTAAATCCGGGAGTTCGATATTCGAACTTCAAATATCAGGCGAAGCGAGAACGGTAGGTACAATATGAGTACAACACTTCCTTGTTAGTAATAACCAAATACATTTGTGACAAAGTAGAGGCATGACTTTTGCCAGTTTCATAAAAAACTGTACAAAAGAGACAACTCTAATTGGTCCCAACCTGTTATGCCTCAATGCTTAACACACACGCCGAGAACACACACACACACACCGAGAACTCTCAACTATGATAAGTGGAATTGTTTCATCCCTTTTTACGGAAAATATGAAATGCCATTATTTATCGAGATATGGAAACCTTAATAGACAATCAATAATGTAGTACTCCATTGTTCTGTAGTATTGTAAATAAGATATCGAGCGGAACATTCGATGCAAGAGAATTGTCGCCTGAGCGTAATAAAGTACCGGAATACCGTAAAACACAGTAGATAAATGAGGCAACATTTATTAGTCATAATTATTCATGTCGCGGCCCTGTCAAGTGCACTCCTAGTTTTTTGGGTTCGGCGTCAAAGTGTTTTTAGCCTATTTTATACATATATTGGAAGCAGAGTTATGCGTAGAATTAATAAAGCGTATTAAAGATTTTAAACAAAATTACACTTATGCGTAAATGTGGCAGATATAAAGTTTATTATATATTATAAGATTTCACGCTACGACCAATAGGAGCCAGCACCAATAAATAATGTCCATAAACAATATAGCTTTTCTCGTTAAAATGCTCACAAATGAGAGGCTCTATTGCATTCTAAATAATCCACGCGAATGATGTCGCGGGCAGAAGGTTACTATTTCATTTAGTTACAGTTTCCCCCTATCAAAAATTCCATATCCACGAATCCCGGGTCATCCCATGGAGACTTGAAATTCACTTAGATATTTGTACATAATTTTTATGGCCACGCGGAACGCATACTTTTATTTATGCGAAGGTACGGGCTTAATAAAAGAAGTGCTGAGCGCTATAAAGTACGACATTCATTGAATAAGTGCCCGTATGAGAAGTTTCGCTCAATACCGCCACAGATAAGCCGAATACTTTCCTCAAACAGAGGCTTTAATCTATCTTTACCACATTTTAATCGTTTTAATTAAAGTTGTTAATAGTTATTACTCTGAGTCTATAGAGTTATTTATAAGCCAAATGTAATAGATTTAATTTTCAGCAGACAGTTTTACTAACGCTCCTATTATGTTTTATTCGTTTATAAAAATATTTCGTTCTCTTTTAATTAATTAAGAAAAACGAGAGTGAGTTTATTATTACAAATTTAACATGATCACGCTTTACTTTAAATAATACAGGGATAATTTTTAAAAAGGTAGACATAATATTTTATTCTTGAATAGTTTGCAAACTTATGAAATGTAAATAAAATTGAGTAAATTTGTTTTGTACGTTTAATTAAGTGGCCAAACCCGAGCGCTCGTCAATCACTGTCATTATTTGTTGCCTTTGATTCAATTTATTCACTACAATTTTACAGTCATTTACCAAATGAATTTTATGCCCATGTTATATATTTTCAAATGAAAATTTTGGTTGTAAGCTCATGATGAAATCATTGTAAAAGCTTACGTACTTTAAAACTAATTGTGTTTATTTAAGAAATGGCACTGAGCTGACAAGTGGTAAATTTGTAACCACAAAAGTGGTGTTATAATAAGTTTTACGTAATTGTCTGTCTATTCAAAGAATCATATTAAGGTTCAAACAACTGAACTGATTTTCATCTAGTTTCTTTCGTTCAATTAAACACCTCTGTTAGTACTATTTACTATTCAGAGTTTCTAGTTCATCAGATCGCTTATTGCTTCACCATTCAGGATTGATTATTATTGTTATTATTTGCTTGTGATTTTAATGTATATTGCAAGAATATATGTTGGTAGGAAGACAATTTGATTTTATCATGGTGTTTAAGTTAAATTGTGACATTAAAACATAACATTATTTGAAGGTTCGCCAGCGTCGATTGTTATACACATAAGGGGTATTACTTCATAGCTTCATAGCTAAGTGTCATAGATTTTGTAATAGATCATCAATTTGAAGATGAGACATCAACAAGCGCATTACTAACTTTTCAAATTAAACTTCAGCTTTATTTTATGGCGTCCTGGATAAAAATCGACTACTTAAGAGGGTTGATTAGTAGCAACTTGCCAAACTTGTAGAATAATCGTTTCCACATTAACTTGCTGCCCGGAAAGTCTTACTTTGTTTTAAGTAAGTACTTCTGTTGATTTCCTTTATTTCACATTCTGAGTAATCAACAGATAGTATTCTTATAAAGTTAAACATGCATGTTAGCGCTTATTTTAAAAACAGAAAGAAGCTATTTAAATTCTGATTTTCTAACGAATAAATTCCTTCATGTATGCTTTGCTTATTTATCAGCAGAAACAAAATAGCCTAACCTAACCACAACACTAAAGTCCTGTGGTCACCTCAAGTTTTACATGAAAATAAAATAAATACTTAGTATGTTGTATTAATTGCTTCTGGTTAACGGTTTTAGGTTTTTGTAGATCAAGTAACAATTAAGCAATATTTTCAACAATTAGGCAATATTTTCAATTAGGTAATATTGAGTTTTAATGATATGTCGTAGTTGAGACCATTGAACTATGAAATTGCACGATGAAAAATTTTTCATGTTCGCGTAGAACAAAATTGATTTGGTTTAGGGTTGCCGTAAACACGGTGTTAATTTGCATGAAATAACTGATACTCTGGTATGGATTAAATATCTTTTAGAAAAGATGGGACAGAGAGAAAACTGATCTCTATTTTCCATGTTTTATAGAAGCATTGATGTGAAGTAAATACATACATTCAGTAAAATTAGTAGGATTAACGAGTATTAAAAATGGTTATGGTTGCAAATTGAAGCATTCTTAAATATTTGATTATTATTTTATGGGACGTTAATGATTTATAATGTACAAAACATTTCAATACAACTCAAACTATTGTTTATCAACTTAATTGAAAATTACCTCAGAATAAACATTCATTGATGTTACGACTACTATTTTATTCATTTCGATGTATTGTAGACTATATAATATCATTAATATTTAATAAAGATTCCACTTTATTTGTCCTGTCAATTATAACTTGTGGCAGCCCTAGCGTGGCGTGACGTGGACCTATTATGGGTGTTTACTCGCAAACGTTTAACAAAAATGTTAAATCCTCGTATGGATTCTTTGATATATGGATCTTATGGAATCCTCGTATAAGTGACTAGTATAAGTGCATTAACTATTTGCATAAAAAAATGTACCTGTAACCGTATAGTATGCTAGGCTAGCATGCTCTTCAGTTCTTTGGCATGCTAGGCTAACATGCCTGCTGCTATTCAGAAATCCGATAGAAGTTTTTCTATACAAATATTTCTTTATGAAAATACAACACAATCTAAACACATTTGTATTTCCACAATAACGACGTACCTACCAATAAAAGAATTGGTTATTTCGTGTGTCCCAATTGATACACATGATATAAGTCGAAAAGATCGGTATCACATACATTACAGTAGCAAATGGATTGTTGCAGCTCTCGTATCACAGTGTTAATAATGTACAGTAGCGTAACTCAACCGTGGCCTTGAAATCAAATTCGTTCAACACAAAGACAAGTTATGGCGCGCGGGGCGAGACCTTGCATAGTTTTAATACTTTACTTACGTTAAGACGCCTTATTACCTTTGCGGCTAGGATTTAAAATTTCACACGTTGATGTGACTATCAGGCACTCTAGTATGAAGTTGTTCAACTATAAATTCTTTACATTGTGGTTGTAGGATCGATAAGTGAGGTTCACGGTTGACGCACACGTTTTGCGTGCCTCTGGCAAGATGTCAGCCGGAAAATATACGGATCAGGCTAACTCCTGATAGAATTTTCGATGATTTATTAAATAGACTTACTAAATTTGTCTTTTCTACAGAGGGAAAAGAAATAGTGCATCATTCTAATATTTCCCTATCCTTAGGTTTGGGCTGTGTATATATAAAAACAATTGTATGTACTTATCTTTTTTTCAAACCTATAAAACATTTTCAATGCTCTCTGCAATAATTCAGGTGGCCTGAGGTAGTAAAGTAAGGACTTAGATATTTTATTCGACGAAATTGTTTTAATATTCTTACGTATATATACGCAATGCTCTCAATTCAAGCGAAGGCTTAAAGTATAGTTCATATGGGATGAAATATTGTTTTCAATTTAGACATTTGTATTTGAGAACCTTAAAAATTGTGGTAGTACGTTAAGAAGTTAAGATGTTGCCTTGAGGTAAAAATAAATTATTGATTATTTGAAGAAAAAATTACTAATTATAATA
>DWAK01000522.1:0-10327 GCA_018230145.1 Lepidochrysops patricia
TAAAATGTAATAAACCGCGATAAAATCCGTTAAAAATTGTTTTATTTGCAACCTACTTATAAAACTTATTTTGTTTGTAATGAATGCTGAAAAACTACTAGACCGATTTTAAAAATTCTTTCACCGTTTAAACGCTACGTTATCCACGAGTAACATAGGCTAAATTTTATTTTGGGAAAAAAAGGGTTCCGTAAGATATTTGGGTTTTTCGTAATTCATATGGCAAAACAACGTTTGCCAGGTCAGCTAGTAAATAATAAAAATAATCTAAATCGTTACTAAATACTAGTTCCTTTTAAATAAATATATCAGTTAGTGAAGCTATTCGCTATCGCAGTTATAAAAGACACAAAAAAACCTTTAACTCGAACATTCGACAAAAGTATTTTCAATCTGCGGGAGAGAATCAAACGTGTCCCAGCAGACAGTATCGGAACGGCTTATGATGTCGTTACTCTGTCCCTATTCTTGTTCGAACTAAGCTGTAAACACGTTAAAGCTGAAAATACTAACAACTTTAAAAGAATATCCATTCTGGTTTACAATATCGTATCTTTAAAATTCATCCTCCTCAAAGCTCTGTTTTCTTGAGCGTATCATAAAATACCTGTGTATGAAAATATTTCATAAATGTGCACCTTGCAGTGTGCACCTTACTTACCTATCTATAAATAAATATTAAATTATGCTTTTTCCATTTAACGATTTGGTTATTGATAGTAAATTTATAAAAATATCAAAGAGCAATTGTGTGCTAAAGCCTATTATAAAGTAAATGATTTTATAAATGATAGCACACCCTGGGAATAAAGTGGCTCCTTTCATAGATAGATAGTATACTATTGTTAATTATTTATTAAGCCATAATATTGTTAGTTTTAAAAGAAAAAAATCCTTTGTTTTTGGTAAAAGATGGCCCTGCACGAGTTTTTTCTGCCACTTCTTCTCGGCGGGTTAGTTCCCGAAGTGGTTGTAGGCATCAGGTAGATACGACATTCAAAATGTGTATTTGAAATACCTTATTTTTAAATAAATGTTTTTGATTTGGTCTGATAAACAAGGAAGAAAATCTCCATGGCTTAATTTGGTTTCCATGAAACATTTTCCATATTAGTCTATTTAAAAATTACTTAAAACATTGCTGCAGCTTCATCTCATAAGAATATGATATTTTCATTAATACCTGTCAGCTAGCGAGTTTAGATAAGCGGGAGACAAATGTTCGCTCTTAACGATATGGGGTGTTGGCACACTGCCGGACTCACATCAAAGAATGTGTTCCACTGTTGAAACTTTTCGTCGAGATTGAACGCGATATAAAACTTCCATCCAATTTGGAATACAGGTGGAATTTACATAGACTTGTCTGTAGGTATAAACATCATGTTGGATATCTGCTAATTCAGTAGAAACTAGAGAGAGAGAGAAAAATAAAACTATGTAGACGCATTAAGCATAAAGCTTGAGAGAGTGCGTATTGAGTTTATTTCAGAGTAATCTGATAATATAATATTTAAAAATTATTTGGGTAGATATAGTCGTCGCATTATAAAAAATGTCAATTGAGTTATATTATTATGATTTGTATTGAATATCAATATTTTTTACCATTGTTATTCAAAACATGCCTCGACTCTCAAATTAAATCTTTATGAGCACAATGGACAAAACCGGTAACAGATGGTACAATAAACCAATTTAGATATTTTTATATTCATAATTAAATTCGATTCCCATATTAAAGCGATAAAAAAGTTATTTATTACGTCCATAAACCGAGTACTTTCATCGCTTAAGGGGTCGTTAAATATTCTCCAACTATTCTAATTTTAACAAACTTTAGTCGGTTTAAAAGAGTTCGAATGCAATTTAAGCCAATAAGTAGAGATTCCGGTGCGACCGATTTTTAATGAAGATAAGTCTTTTATACAGATATTGACCCCTTTATACGAGTTTTACCTTTCATTTGTTTTAGCTTCAATTACATTTTAGAACGTAGCACTTAAAATCATAAATGTAACACCATAGTATGTTTCGCAAACTGACAAATGACGATGATGTAAACGCCGGTTTTGCGCTCACATTTTTGTGGAGTTAACGATGCTTAACTATGCCGTGCTTTAAAATTCATGTTATAAAAAACACAATAGCTATTCAGACCGCAGTATGAGACTGCATTACAGGCATACTTGGCTCGCTGCCAACTGAATATGAATCCAAACGATACTGTCATTCAATATTTACCTGGGTGGGGATGGTCCGCTGGCGGCTTCATCGAAGATAACGCTGATAAGGGAGTGTACCGATTATCGTCCCGCGAGCAACCCTCCTGCAAGAAAAGTTTTCGTATAATGGAAATTGAATATTCAAGTAGCTACGAGAAACAAGTGTTTTGATAGCACTTTATTTTAACCCTTAAATCCCCAAGCGGTAACCGGTTACCGCATAACAATTAAATATATCTATTGTGTCTGGGATTCCCACTATCGAAGTATTAAATTATAGTTAAAAAGATAAGATTTAGAGTAAGCTATTGCCTATATTTAAGTTTAAAAAAAAATGTAGCAATACTCACTTTCTCACAGTTAGCCGTCGCCGTGGTCTGAGTATGACTAGTGGAGGAAATGCGGTACTGCATTCCGGAGACAGTACAGAACCCCTCGTGGTGGTGGGTGGAGTACACCCCCGTGATCGTCACATCAGTGTCCTGGTTGACGATCACCTCCACCTTCTGCTTCGTGTCGGATATGGTCGGCTCTTCTGGCTCCTTTTTTGGCTCCTCGTTTTTTATTTCCGACTTCACGCCGGAACTTACGCCGTTTTTTGGCTTCTGAACGTACGACTCGTCGCTACAGGAATCCGAAGTGCTGTCGTCCTTACTAGATTTAGGAGAGCGCTTCTCGTAGCTTGCTGCTAAAATCGCAGTGGCGTTCAGACTCGCCATACGTTTCTGCACTACCATATCCTTCAAATCCATTACCACCTCGTTCCTGCTACGTTTCTTCTTCACAGGAACACCGACGGTTTTCTTCATCTTAGAAGGCTTTTCAGTTTCAGATTTAGGCGGCGTAGACTTTACAGATTTCTTTTTCTCAGCGCTTGAAATTCTTGGTTTTGATTCCAACTCGCTATCGTCGCTAGAGGACGTCGAAGACTTTGGATCCCAATATTTTCCTGCGCTACGTATACCTGGCACACCTCGTAACGTTCTTTGTGGAGGATTGCTGTCGTCGGAACTCTCAGAACTGTCTTTTTCCTTCTTACTTTCATATTCCGATTCTGATGTACTGTCTTGTTTTTCAATTTCCTTCTGCTTTGTATCTTTCTTTTTGAAAGTGCTTTGCTTTGATGTCGATGGCATCACTTGTCGGTTATCGACCGTTTTCATTAAACCTAATTCCATATGGCTCCTACTTTCGTTTTCGTAAAGACAATGCACTTTCGCTATAGCATTTAGAGATGCCATCCTATGTCTTTTGGGACCTGACCACATAGACAAAAGTTTAAGCCGCCTCTTACTTGGTTTTTCGTTGCCGAGTAGAGTTGTAGCATCTTTTACGTCTACCAATGAATCTTTTGAAAGTTCTTTTAATTCTTTTGATGTCTTTTTCTTCGCCGAATCTGTGATTCGCTTATACTTTTTATTCTTAGTTTTCTTATTCTTTGGGTTGTCAGAGCCAGAAGATTCTTTACTGTCATTATCATCATTAGATTCACTGAGACTTTCATCTGAAGAAGTAAATCGTCGCGATTTATTCAAAGAAAAAGTTGAATCATCAATTTCATCATCAGATACACTGGTCTTTTTAGGCTGAGATTTTGATTTTGAGTTGTTTTTCTTAGAGTTATTTGCTTTTGGAGAAACTTTTGTTTCAGATTTTTCAATAGGCTCGTCCTGATCAGGAAAATGAATTGGGCTAAAGGGCTTCCCGGTGATACTAGATTTACGAGCTACCATCTTATACGATTTACTGACTATTGGTTTAGGACTTTCGTCAAACTCTTTTTCGATAGATAGCGCACCTATTCCTAGACTTTTTGAATCAAAGCTATCACTGCCATCGACAAGATCTTCAGACCTTTTATTTGCTTTAAGCTGTTTAACAACTTCTTCTATAGGTCTGTGTGGCGAGTATTTCTTTCTTTCAGGATCAGATTTTTTATTGATGACAGTCCCTTTGACTCTGGCTATTGGTCGTACCCGACCTACATTTTTGTTTACTGGTGATCGAAAATCAGATAAAATGCTTTTGGGGGAATCTACTTTTTCAGTAAAAGTATAAACATCGATTTCAGGCCCCTGTGATACGAGGTTATTTGTAATATTTTTTGCACCGTTCTCATCGTTTTTAGTTTCACATTTCATGGATAAGAATCTCTCAGAAACACTTAAATTACCTTTTGAATTCTTACAACACTTGACGTCAATATCAACCATTCTGGGAGATCGACTAGATATAAAAAACTTTGGTGGTCTCCCATGTTCTACTTTTGGTGTCTCTGGTGAACTATTTAAAGTGACATTTGTTGCTTTAGTCGGTGTAATTGAATTATCTTTATGGTCAGCCTTCACAGGCAGCTTTGATTCCTCATCTTCATTACTCTTATCTTCGTTAGTCTCAGGTTCATCAATTTTGTTTTGAATTTTGTCATCTTCAGTTTGGTCCGTTTGTTTACTAGCTTCATTGTCTTTTTTCTTTGCATTTGCCGTATTTCCTTTCTTCATATTAGATTTAGCTTTTGATTTCACCGTATCTTTTTTGAGTAAATCTAAATTTATTTTGTACTTTGTATCATCATCGTCCTCCTCAATTTTTAATTTCGAATTTAATTTGGATTTTACATTTTTAACAGATTTCTTAGATACAACTTTTTTACATGCAACTTTAGCCTTTTCTTTTTTCTCGGTGACTTCTCTTTTTCCTTTCTTTGAAGGAGAATTTTCCCTCGATACGCTGGTCTTAGAGCATTCAGGTTTATTGGTGTCTGCCGACGTACCGGGTTTGTCTTGGCCGGTTTGTTCCCCTTCTTTGCCGGCCTTTGCATTTTCACTTGCCCCAACATTTCTCTTCGGAGATTTTGCAACAGATTTTTGTATCGTCTTAATTTTTTTTGGCGATGCCTTTTTCTTCGTCTGTTTCGTAGCGGTGCTTGTTTTGAAAGTTGTTTTTCCTAAAGCACCCTTTTTAGTCAAGGGTTTAGCAGTTTGAGACCGCATTGTCTGCCGTGGTCATGCAAAATTTACCGTCATTGATGTATCGGCAATAATATTCACATCCTGAAACAAAGATAAGGTTTTTATTAGTCAAAATATTTTGTTGCGAACTTATACACTACAAGAAACCTTATATTTAAGGCAGCGCATGTAAAAAATCGATTTTAAGGAATAAGGTCAAACACAATAGTACACAGGTTTTCATTATGTTGTGCATTGTACCTCAAACACCTACACATTAAGAATGCACAATAGTCCATCAAGAACTTAAATGCACGCTGCCTCTTTAGCCGCAAACTCTATAAACATAAATACACAGACAGCATTCAACCTATCTAACTGAATAAAAGACAATTTCTACGTAAGAAATACCTAAGACAAAAATAAAGCACGAAACAGAGATTCAATAAAAAGCGAAACCCTCTGACAAATAACTTAAAATGAAAGACGATTAGTTTCGTAATTAAAAGAAGTATAAAAATAGTCTGGCGATCCGGAATCTGCGGTGTTAATAAAGGAACGAGATGATTTGTGTTCAGACGTAATAATCAAGACTCGACCGGCTTTTGTCAAGTAAGGTCGCGTACGCAGTAGTCGACAAATTTGGTATGACGTCACAGAATCAAAAGTATTAAACACTAACTGTACGGTGTCATAAGTCAGACCGTCACGTCACTTTTACCATCGGTACAAAGTCAGTACGCGTTCATTATTAGCAAGCTCCACGCGCACTTTTGTTACATAGCAAAACTTTAATTGGGAACACATTTGGTTTCATTAAACGAACCCACACACTCACAAGAATGAAGAACGAGAACGCCAATTTATTTTGGGTTGTACTTTGGTAGGACACTAATCGAAAAGCAAAATGTCATGATCTGACGTTTCACGAGATCACTTTTTCAGTTTGAAGAGAGAAGTTTCTAAAAGGTCAGACTAGGGTAGAGCGACAATGAATTCATTCGTGCATTAGAAATATTTGTGAGTGAAATGTCAGTAGAGGATGTAATATATTTCACAATGCTTCAGAGAAAGTAGGTACTCGTACATCCCTGCAACCGATAGCAATAATTGGTTAACAGTCATGTCATCGTCTAAAGCTTTGACAATAACAGTGACGTCACAAGTATAGTTGCGTCATTTTAGCGCTAGTCAAGTGCGTACATGCTTTAATCTAATAAAGAGAGCAACCGCGCCTGGGCGTCATTGTTTTATAACCTTTCATCGTTCTTCATTGTTTCTTACGTGTACGGTGCCTTATTAACGTATGAATGTATGAATAACGTCTAGAGTATTATGTCTATTAAACTACGTAACAAAGAACTAGCTTTGCTTGATCTACAAAGAAATCTCTAGAGTATGCTCCGAGATATTCCAAGAATTTATACCAACAACCGCTTTAGAAATGGGAATATTGATATACAATTGTAGCAATTTAGATGATTGTGGATTGTAGATTAATACATGAATGGTCTATCAGTGTATCAATTCGCAATGTAGTTAATTCGGTTCACCGCAGACCACAAATCGGGATGTCCACTAGTTAGATAGAATAATAAATAATGCTATTGAAACGTCACTCGTTCACTCAAACAATCATTTTAGACTCGACTCACTTCGGACTCTATAGAAAGAAAGTCGTGTTAGTTACATTATTTAAATAACTCAAGAACAGCTGAAACGATTTGACTGAAAATTGGTAGGGAGGTATATAAGAACCAGGACAGAAGAAGTACATAGGATACTGTTTATCTCGTTCCCGTCGTTCCCGTAGAATGTGACATAAAACGTGGTTACATAATAACTTATCGTTAAAATTTTTGTTTTTCTTTCTTCTTCTTTCTTTAAAAAATTTGCTCATTTTTTGCCTCTAAGGCGGAACAAGGTTTGCTGCGTCAGCTAGTTTTATATAAACTGGGTGGAAGTACCCAACGAATGTTGCCTTATTTTTGTGAATAAATCGACTTTGAGCGAGCGCGAGCGAGTGCCTTCACACTCTTACGTTGCGTGTGACGTCAAACGCTATATCAAAAATCAATATACGAGTAAATATTGATTTTTGATATACTTAGTGTTGTTTGATGTAGTGTTTCTTCTGTAAAGTTACTCATATTGTTGCGGCCTTTATCTTTATATATAATTTTAAAAAATCATTCAAATAGCGAAATGTAGAGAAAATTTTCGCCAAAATTATTAACTGCGCTCTGATTAGCCTATAATGTAGCGCCGTTTGTAAAGTAGCTGTACATTTTGAGCAAGAGCGTGATTTGATATTTACCGCATTATAGTTCACATTTCACCTCTATTCATTACACGCTCGAGGACTTTTTATGTCAGCTTGGGATGCGATGTCATTTATAAATATATCGATGAAAGTTTTAGCTAGAGGCGATGGATACAACGTAGAATAAATGATTTACATTACGCTTGGTGAATGTTCTAGTCTGTAATGTAGAGACGCAGGTGGTCACATTATGGAATATGGCCACAGCTTGAAAGTTATTTTTAAAGAGATATTCATTTTTATTTAAATACAAAATAAAAAGTACCTACGTAGATAAATACTAGTCCAAAATAACTGGTCAAATGTTTATTATAGGGTATAATGATCTAATGTTAAGTAATGGTACAATTTTTAACTTTGAATCCCAGACACAAAGGATATTTAATTGTTATGCGGTAACCGCTTACCGCTTGGGAGTGTCATAAGTCACATTAAATGTCTTTGATTGCTTTCCGTTTAACCAACAAATAGGTAGCATTAAAAATGAGGATATCAACGTTTAAGAGAAATCTATTTAAAAAATCTACGTGTACTTCGTCACGTGAAAAAGCCACGTAAACATGACAAAAAGTCTACAAATATTTAATTGCCAGGCGCCGCGCCGTCAAAACATAGGGCGTATAAATAATAAATGCGCACGGCTGTACGCTACCGAGGTTTATCGCGGTGTCATCGCTAGGTGTCATGACTCATGACATTATGGTGGCGTGTCATCGCGTCATGACATCACTATAGCGGCGCGTCATGACCCCGCTGCAGCAGTCGTCATCGCCAATCAATCGAATCCCCCGACCCTTTTATTGACACGAGGTATTCGTTTTATTTTAGTAACTCGGCCGTTTGTCCAATACCGTTTGGCTTGTTATATCAATTTTTATGACAGTTATAATGGTTTATCGTTTATCCTTATCGCCAGGAAAACCATTCCCTAATCCCTATTGGTATTTATCAAAAATTCCATCGACTTCACGTACTTTTTAATGGAATCTCAAATTAGATTGCGTAATTTGCATTTTGCTTAATCCGCAAAATATTAGGACATAATAATATCTAAGTAAGTATTATTCTAAAGAAAATTGTGGTGTCATTTAACCTGTTATAAGTAATAAAGTAAGGAGTAGTAGTAGTAGTAAGTAAAAAAATAAGGAGGAGTTCCTATGTTTTCTTATTACCTCAGTACTTTTACTATTTTAGCATGAAAAAGTAGCAATTTAAGCTTAATATTAATAGTAATAAGATTAAGCCTTAAAGCAAAGATATAAGGCTAGAATCAATAACCTTATTTATCTTCAATCAATATACATAGGTTTGTGTATGAAGTGGGCGAGGAGGCCGCTGCGTCCCACGACTTCCGATGTTATAATATTATTATTGTATAACATAGATGTTTTCACATTTATCTAGATATAATACTTAATTCATCTAATCAAACTAAATCAATTAATACGTGCAGTACACAAGGTTGCCATTCGATCGTAATCCTTAGTAGACTGCTACTATTAGAGTGAATTAAGGCATCTTCAAATTCCATTATTATATAAATTCCATTACCTAAATTATAAAAGGGTAACTCTACGCTTTCCATCCTTCGAGATCGACAATATATCTTCACTTTTATTTTCGTCGAAAAATATTACTTAAATCTTCATCCAGGATAATTTATTCCGTATCCTCGCAAAATTAAATTCCACTAATTTAACGTTTTTAGCGCTCCGAAACATCTCTTTGTGAGTTGCTTTTGTAAATTTAATCGTAATTTTTATCATAGCTGTGCATTTCTGAGCACTGAATTGTTTGCTCTGTTTACTTACGAATGAAAGTTAATTAAAACAGCTGTCAGTGGAAATTGCTTTAACAAGTTACAAATATATATTTGTTTGTTTGTTGTTAATATAACAAACCTTTTCTATATAGGTAATATATATTAAAATTATATTTTGTAATTTGTTTATTATGAATTGTTCGATTACTTATACTAACTACCTCTCTATCTCTAAGAAGCTTTTTTTTTTATTTTAAACTAACACTAAGCTTTTACAAGTTTTAAATGAACAACTTAATTTTTAATTTTAAATCAGTTAACGTCAACCTATGCACCTATCATACCGTTAACTTCTTAATAGCCGACAGTCGAACTGAACAAATTGTTCGTGTTGTATATCTACGTCATTTGAAAGACTTTTCACTGTATTCAAGCTTGAGATCCTTTAAACATCTAAAGCTGCTATTCAAAACGTATTACGCGCCGTCGAGTCTTCGCTCTAACACGACAATCACTTTGATATGAGTCTGTCAACTTGTCGACTTTCGTCTAACTTTTATACTTCGTCGAAGTTGACTCGTCAAAGTTGACGAAGTGCTATTGTATTTAGCACGTAAGCTCCGGGTACTTTGCCAATGATTAACATTACACGTCAACCATAATTTAGGTCAATTTTAAGACCTACTTAGGTTTATTGTAAAAATATTCTTATTTACGTAACATTAATTTTGTTTGTACCTACCTTATTATAATACAAATCTTTTTTTACATTTAAAAAAATGCGCGTGCTAGGCATGCTAACCCAATCCATTAATCCAATTACAATCCAACATACATCTAATTACTTACCTAATTTATGTAATTTTACCTATTTCAGATTTTCTATGAAAATAATGCCAATTTGCAAGAATAATTATTTAACCACAGAAATTGTTGTTTAACAATTTGGATTAAAATTCAAGGTTCTTGTTTCTACAACTCGTATTTTTTTTTTATTTATTTATATTTATTTTTATTGAACAAACTAAAAAGATAATACAATATAATATAAACTAAAAACTAATAA
>DWAK01000523.1:0-10315 GCA_018230145.1 Lepidochrysops patricia
CGTAGAGCAGATATTAGTGACTCTTACTTTTGCTATCATAATATGAATCTATGATATTTAAGGAGCAAGTTTTAAAGTTAAAAAGGGATTTGAGAATATAGGAAGATAAAAAATGAAACCATAAATCGTTTTTAAATTATTGTATTAATAAATAATGGTAGTTGTATTTACATGACACATTGTATTGTTTTGGCAGAAGACGACGCCCACCATAACTGGAACGCGGCGGTCGCCATTACAAAACACGTAAAAAATCTTTCAAACCTTAAACTCACTCGTACCGTACGTTAAAAGTATAAATGAACATAACAACATTTTTTGGTTACAATATTTTGCAAAATACTGGTCGTTTTTGGTTTGTGGCTAAGTTTTTGGGCCGATAGTCGGCTCACAACACACAGACATACAAGCAGTCGTGAACTATCACAGGTTTGTGATGATAACATACAACCTTGCACATACATTACATTTCAAACGTTACAAAACTTAAAAGAACTACTTTAGCCTTAACATTATCAGTTAAAATTTATTTGTTTAGGAAAATACAAACGCAGTTTCACAAACACAAATGTACAAATACTTAATTAAAATTTAATGCTTTTTTATGACAGGGATGTAGCCCTTTATTAAAAGTATTATCGCAACTTTTTTTGTAAACATTTAAATCAAATTATTATGTCCAAGTTAACTTAACTTTACTCCATTTAGAGAATGAGTTAATTATGCAAATTGACAAAGTATTATTGCAATAATACTTTGAATATTACAACGGAGGTCCCATGTGTTGTGACAATGTAATGATATAATACTGGGTTGATATGTCTGTATGCACTACGAGCGAGCCTAGCCTACACTATGGCAAGATTTAAGGCATTTCACCGATGACACAAAATAATATCAGAATTCAGAATTATTTAGGCAATAATCGTAAGACCTAAACTGTTAATTTCCCATAAGACTGACGACTTACGCACCATTTGTTTTTTAATATTTATTTTCACTCCTACATTACAATGTACAGACGCGAATGCCTATTATTGCTTAGTTTTTATAAGTTTTGCTCTCAAAACTTCATCTCTTATAAATAATCACCGCCTCCATAAATTTACCATATAATAAATACGTACACGTAAAAAATATAAACTATATCAATAGTTTAATCTTTAAAACAAACTTTTTTTCTTATCCTAATTATATATTAATAACTATTCATCAGTATGCTCTCCTTCAATTTTAATAATATGCCTACTTTATAATCTTCTCAAGCGCCTGATATTTTCGCAAACACTCTATATAATAAAACGTATGTGATTACTTTTCGCTTCTCACGAACGGACATATAAAATTTAACATCGTTGAGCCCGACGACTCAACGCGCGTCGGTCTGACGTCGTCAGTCGTCGACGCTCGTCGGTCGCCACTCGCCGGTCGACAGACAGACTCGACAGTTACGAGGAGGAATTTACGTACAGCCAGACCAACAGGCACTCGACTCGGAAGTAAAGAAGGCAGAACATGCGCAAAACAACCGCCAATAATTTATATCGAATCGTAAAGCAAATATATTAAATATTAACGTCTACAGTAGCACTAAATTATTACAAAGAAAATTTCGTAATGGTTCACGTAATACAATATAAATAAGTTAAATATTCTAAAAAGTTAAAATACACACCTCTTAACCTAATATAAAAGCGATCGCCCGCACTTGGCGACTTGCGATTCATTACAAAAATAAAATGCCAAAACGGAGGAATGATTCAAACAATATCGTACGAAACAACTAATAGCAGACCAAGGTACACCCACAGCGAGACCGTGTCCGCCCTCGCGTCTCCGTATATGACGTTTTGTACTTTTGCTCCGAACGATGCATACGAGCTACGACCTAGCGGTTAGTATTTATGAGATCATTGTCGCGCGACACCGCCGTCTGCCGCGCGCTTTATTAGAAAATTGACAAAATATGCAGATAAATCGTACGCAAGCGGCGTGTCGAGGTAGCACGCCCAGAGACTCTCGAATCACCGTTGCATCGCACGAGAATATACAAAACCCTACAAATACGGCCCTAAAAATACGATCGATACTAACACAGTAACGTAAGACTAGTCGAAATGCGATAAACACTACTAAAATATAAACTTAAATTACATCTTTGATTTATCGGATCACTCGTTACACGTCGAAAAATACACAAACTCTACTCGTTTCCGACGGACGCGATGAGGAATCCCGCGACGGATCGGCCGACGACGAGACGAGAGGTCGACTACACATCAGGAACTACGACACGGCCCCGGGGAGCCGGGCGAGAGGAGCGGGCTAGGCGGGCGCGTGGCGGGCGCGCGGGCCGGGCTTGCGTCAGGTGCCCGACTCCTGGTAGGGGCCCGTCACGGTGCACGGCTGCATGGGGAACAGCGTCGTCCACGACGTGGTAGTGTGCGTGTCGGCGCGCGCCCGCACCTGCCCGCTACGCCGCGCTGCCGCCGTTGCCTCCACCAGCGCCGACAGCGAGCTGTACCCACCGGGGATGCCGGGATTTCTCCACTTGTCCCCGTTGGGCGCCTGCCTCGCGTCGGGCCCCGGCGTAGTCGCAGGCGACACCGCGGCGGGCCCGGTCGGGGTTGGTGGGTTGAGGCCCAACTTCTTAAGTCTCATCTTCTCCTCCCACTCTTCGAGACCGTGCTTCGGTCGATTCAGGTTTCTGTGCTGATAGAACACGAGAGAGATTCTCGTTGGATTTACGCGGTTCGGATTTTTCACTGCCGTCGTTGAATGCATTTCGTGCTTTGCACACTCGAAGAGGACACTGCCGTGGCCCAGCGCTATCGCGACGCCTCCCATTTGGCTGTCTTTGAAACATTCCAGATTGTCAGAAACGCCCGTCACTTCGCCTATCGGCTCTGCTTTCGGTGGTTCGGTGTTGTACGGAATAGAGAAGGGCGGTGGATAAATGCACCAATTCGGTGATGATTGGCACCAATTCGGGCTTGGACTTTGGTAAAAATTTGGAGGAAAGTTTGCGTTATATTGATATCCATACGAGTTGTAGCAGTGGGAATTACGTATGAGTTCTTCTCTCTTATATTTCTCGGCGTTGTAGTACGAGAGGCTATTATATTCGTTGTAGGAATTCTCATATGGATTGAAAGGTCCATAAGGGTTAGATGGAAAAGTGTAAGCATTCGTCATTGGAGGATAATTACCATAGCTTTGAGCCTGGACTTGATTACTAAGTGAATATGGAGTTGTCGATTGAAATGTACTCCCTTGGAATTCCGTCGCATTTCTACTCACCGGTGTTAAGCTTTGATTAGATTCATCGTGTGTTATTGTATAATTCGATGGCACAGATGTCGGTGGTGTATTATTTACTCTATTTTCATAAGGGCTTCTATGTTCATGATTATTATTGGGCTGTGGCCTCTCTGAAGGAGGATAAGGTTTTAAAAATGTTGTATTTTCCAGTCCCTCGGGTTGATTTACGTACTGTGATCTCGAAGGCGGCCTCGCTTTAGGAACACGAAATAAAGAGTTCTCATTTTCCCAGTTTTTACCGTCTGGGGATTTCCAAACATTTTTACGAGCATCTCCAGTAGTGTCATTATTTGGGGACCTTAAATCCGGAACGAGCGACGGTGCAGGAGATTCTGGTGTAATATGTAGTTTAGGGGACATATCCAATATTCGAGGGGAATTTGGTATATCAAATTCCGTCCCTTTATTTGCAGCATCCCGCGCTACTTTATCGTTGTCCAGGTTAGCTTTTGCTACATTATCTGCATTAGTATCACTTCTGTTTGAATCTGGACTGTAATTACTATTAGACATTGCATTCAAATGTGCAGTGGTAGAATCTGGATCCTCTTTCACAACATTATTGAATATCTCACCATTATCAAAATCTTGCCATTGATTATTGGAATCATTTATCGTATTATTATTTTGTGATGTATCGTATTGTTGCTCCTGCTTTTGTAATCCAGGTCGGAAGCTTGGCAATGAGCTGTTCAAATTTTGGTTTTGGCCTTCCACCATGGGGGAAAGTTGATTTGGATTATATAATGCGTTTTGATTATGCATATTATAGCTTTGATCGTATGGATTATAAGGAGAGTCTAACACCGTACTGGAAATTTGATTACTTTGTAGTTGTGCATCAGTAAAATTATCAATCATAGTTGCCATGTCCAATAAAGCAGGATTACCGAGGTTGGGATTCATAAGACCCGCATTAGAATTGTGCATATTCGGATTGATAAAAGCTGAATTGTATTGAGGATTATTGGTGAATGTTCCAGGATTGCCTTGATTCAACAAAGGCGTATTAGATCGAGGCGATACGCTGCTTTGACTTCTAGGGCTGGCGATGTTTCTAGTGTCAGTTGGTTGCGGAGTTTTTGGAGCAGGAGTGGAGCACTGCGGTTTCTTTTGACCGCCCGGACTGGCTTGCGGAGTGTTTGCTGTGGAGTTATTCGAGTCGGAGTTTTCTTCATCTTTTCTCTTTTTGCCGTGTCGTCTGCAGGGTTGCAACGGAACAGATCGTACTCGAACTTCCATCGGATATCTGCAAAGACATAATAACATTACTGTATTTTTTTCAAGTAAAAATTCTTATCTTCTTAATTTATGATTATATTATTGAGTCATATAATATTTCTATAATTTTTTATTGAAATGTTACATAAATGTATATTATATAAACAAAGGCGATCATACACAGCACTCACTTGTCGAGGATTTGCAGTGCGCCGCTTGCCACCTTCTCCTGTTGGCCCTCGCGCGATCCGAACTCATCAGTCGCGTCCAGCACGTAAAGTGGCAGCACGTGTAGTTGCTCATCAGTTGCTGGACCGAGCGAGCGGTGCCTCGCCAGTGTCACTACCGCAGTACAACCGTTGTTCATATTGTGTAAGTCACGGTGCGCGTGCGTACAGAAGTCTATGCATGCCGTTACTCCTGTAAAGAAGTAACTACTTTAGACTTTTCCCTAATGTGTTACCTATTTATATTCGTAAAAATCAGCAAAATAATGTAAAGTGAAATTGTATAATTATTGTTAATATTCTTACCAGAAAAAGGACGACCTGGTTTGAATCCCAACCGACAATCCGAAGCTTCTTTTTCAAACTGACATTGGTTTTCAAAAGATTTCGGTGCTAAGTTCATATACAGCGGACTAAGCAGCGTTGCCAGCATGTGCATGCGTTCCTCAATTTCGCTCTCCTCTGTTTTGACCGAAAGTCGAAACTTGCGGACAGTTTTTGAACGGGCGTATTTGCATCCATTGTAATACATGGACCAGGAGCAGCCGAAACTGTAGGAAGCACCGCATGTGTCTGGATCTAGACCTGAAATTAAATAAAATTGTATATTAATCCCTTTCTTTCGCTTTACACTTAGTTAGGTAGGTATATTTGTACCTATAGTTGACCGAATAACGGTTAACTCAATTTTGTCGTGATTTCAATACCTACCTTGACAAGCGCAAGTCCGATTTTCATTTGTAGCACAGCGACGTGTTGTTGGAAGACCAAATCGGTTCAGTTTGTGTGAGAACAGGGTATAATCAAGATCGGCTTCGGACTGCGGTATTCCCTCCCAAGCGACCAGGCAAACTACGATCCAAGACGTCGAACATTTGTGACCATTTCGAAATTTTACCACCAGCAATACTTTTTCTGTATAACTGGCCCGCCTTATGACCTGTAAATGTAAAGGTTACAACATTATTTCACTTATTCTTCTGTGCTATTTTTCCTCTATTTGTATTTTCATCTGATATTACTTTACTATTGTAAGTAAAATATTGCGATCCATACACTCACCCACTTAGCCATAGGACACCCTTGTGCCGTTTTGCCCTCTTTTCCAGTATAGCAAATCTTTTCTATTCTTAACTCTTTTCCACTTAAGCCTGTTCGAGCCTCGAAATCTTTTCTTAATTCTGTTAAAGTGGATGCGGAACCTGCAAACAAAGGTCAATAACTTTATTAATACAATGTTATCAATAAATAGAAAATTAATAATAATTAGAAAAAAAAACAATTAAGTAAATACATCATTATTGCTATGATGAATTTTATATTTACCTAGGTGTGTGTAATAGCTTCCCGGCTCTGGTGGATTTTTATCAGCTGGGAAACAATTGCAATCTGGCACTTCTGTTCGAGTATTGTTTTTTAACTTTTCTAAGTTCTCTAAATATTCTTTTGAATAATTAAATTGATTTATACTCTTTTCTAGTAACGGCGTGGAAGGTTTCGGTGAATTCTTCGGATCTGTTTTGTCGCTATCTGGATCGTCCTCTAAAATTTCGTCTTTAGTTTGAAGTCCTGGACATGCACCGTCTCTAAGATGTTCCGGTGGAGGCTTCTTCGTTGATCCTTGCCGACAACATGAATATCCAACTTCATTTTTTATTATTACTGGTCCACCGTCCCCCGCAAACATATAAGGCTCATTTCTATGTGGATCGAAATGGATATTTTTATATATTTTATGACCTGGGGGCGAATGTTCAGATTTGATTTGCTCTATATAAAATGGCGTTTTTTGGTTACTTTTTGACATAATTTTTTCTGAATTTCCTATATTAGTAGTTTTAATATTTTGATCAGCTTTATTATACTTTTGGAAAGCCATGCTCTCTTGGATCCTAGGTATTTGTGCGTAAGTTCCATGCAATTCTTGTTTTCTCTCATAAGGAAAATTCTGCATAGGAATCTGACTTTGCACAAAATTTTCATGTTTAATGGTAGATATAGGCGGTAACACAGTATTGTGCAAAGATTTAGCAACTACATTGTTGGCATAATCCCGATATGAGTGATTCTGAGGTAATTCATTTACTTTCATGTAGTTACTTTGACTGACAGTCTTCTGTGGTTCTAATTTAATTGGTTCCTTAACATATTGATAACTATCTGGTATTTCTAGCTTCGGTAACAAAGGAGCTGATGGGTGTCTAAATCTAGCATCATAAGTTTCTCTATTAGAAGCCTTTTTTTGTGCATTCATTTCACGATCCAACTTACTTATCTGATTATTTTCGGATACTGGTCCGATGAGCATTTTCGATTGAAAGTCTTTATTATCTTGATTGACATAGCCTAAATCGTTATTATATGCTTCATTATATTTTGGAACATCATTTTGAACATTTGAATAAGCATTATACTGTCCTCTAACGTCTGCATAAGACGGTAACTTTTGAGTAGACTTTGTTGAATTTTTCGTTGAGCTCTGTTGTATAAAATTTCTCGAGAACTCCGTCCCCCCCTCCCAAACGTGGTGGCCACCACCTCCGAATCCACCCGAGCTAAAAGCTTGGGTGTTTTGTGAATAATTACCAGTGACAGGGTAAACCTGTTCACCTAATCGGTAATAACTTCGGAGATGGTGGCTATACGATAAAAAATGACCGGTAGTATTTCTATCATCCGCCACGGATATACCGACTTTTCTGTCATCCATCATTCGAGGCGGACCTTCCCCCGGATCACCTTTATCAGGAGGTGAATTCGTACCGTCACGGACATGATTTTGCTTATTTAATATCATAGTTTTTAATCTTGAATTCAAATTGACTCTGTCCGATTGAGAAAACATTTGTTGTTCAGCATCCTGTCTTTGTTGTTCCATTTGTTGATTTTGCATCTGCTGATTTTGACTATTTTGCATTTGGTTTTGTAATTGTTGATGTTCGCTTTGCATTTGACTCATTTGCTGTTGATTTTGCATTTGTTGTTGATTTTGAATTTGTTGATTTTGAATTTGTTGTTGGTTTTGAAGTTGTTGCTGATTTTGCATTTGCTGCTGATTTTGCATCTGCTGCTGATTTTGCATCCTCTGCTGATTTTGCATTTGTTGTTGATTTTGAATTTGCTGCTGATTTTGCATTTGCTGTTGATTTTGTAACTGTTGTTGATTCTGCATTTGTTGGCTTTGAATTTGTTGATTTTGTAACTGCTGATTTTGCATTTGCTGGTTTTGTATTTGCTGATTTTGAATTTGTTGGTTTTGAAGACGCTGATTATGCTGCCATTGACGCTGTTGCCAATCGTTTTGATTCTGAGCTTGTCCATTTTCAGCGTACTGCCCGCTCGAATAGTTGCCCGGATACCCGTTACAATCTAGTGAAGCTCGCGGACCGTTGCTCCCCTGCAGGTATCCAGGCTCGGCGTTTCCCGAATGCTGTCTGTTCGGCACATTTTGTTCTTGCCTGTCGCTATCGTTCGTCGTTTCGCTCGTTCCATTCTCTCCGTTACTGTATTCTTCTGCATGTTCTGTCGCGTACTCCGTGCGATCAAAACTCTGTTGGCTAACTGTAAAAACGGAGGCTGCCGATGTCGGTACAGAACTTTGGTAGGACGCAGCCGAGGACGGTCTAGAGTCGGATCCCGTTGTGACTCCCGGCGTGGTCGCTTGTGCGTACTGTTGTTGGTACTCAGTGGTGTAATGCGGTGCTCGAGGAGAAGGCACTGGGGTGTAGGCACCGACTGCCGACCGGTTGGACGGCGGACGCTGCGCCGGCACAGTTTGAATTCCGGCTTGGTAGTACGTGTTGTTGGTGGCATCAAAGGTGGTAGCGACATTTTGGACGGTGTAGGTTGTATTGGCCTGGTAGTGTGGAGACGTCGCGTACGGAGTATGGTTACCCTGATAATCTAGTGTTGTCTGCCCTGTTTGAGTTGGAAGCTGCTGGATGAATTGGTTTTGCCACCCTGCAATATAGAATAGAAGTTTTAAGTACGCTGTTCTGTAACTGTTGTTTTATACTTGCAAGGTCAGTTTTAGTATAGTAATAATTTATACATTAGTAGTATAATTATATACATGGCCTGGTTATAGGTTAAGAGACTAAAAATATAGAATTATTGCAAATACTTACCTTGGGATGGATCTGTTTGCCAGGTAGTGGTGAACCGGTTAGGGTCTCCGGCGTAAAATGGCATCGGTGCCTGAAATGAAGAAAAAAAATACAATGCATATTTTATATTTAATGAAGCCATTAAAAGTTATAGGTAGCGTGGTGTTTGTATGGTATCGCGGCCAAGGGAAGACCTCGACTATTGTGCGTTTGTGTAAACTGATGTAACACGTGAGACGAGGCCGTTTGCAAAATTTTTGTGTTTTGGGGATTATTATAAGATTTTTTAAAAAGTAAAAATGCTGGAGAATATTCATAATAAAGTATTGATGTATCAAATCCCTACGGAATATTTTCTAATTAAAAAAACATAAACGATCCTGCAGCTTGTATTAAAAAACTTTTACACATTATATTTTTTATTCTTAAAATGAAACTCTGCAATGAGATTTAGCCAGTTTAATAAAAAAACTTATGGAATATTAAACGCGTTACGGGGAACAAATTAACAAGTTTTCAAACTTGGAACCTTCTTTGTTAACGGTCGTCGAGTGTTTCATTACGCCGCAATCAAAATTTTACTGTTAAGCGTAAGTTATTAATGAGTTAATATGAGATGTGATGTGTTCAATTAAAAAGTTTAATTGTTGCTTACAACTTGTATCTATCATGTTCATTAAAATATTGTAACGAAGAGAAAAAACTCAAAGTAAATGTAAAATAGGTTGTCTTACTTTTGCACAGTGGTAAGCGAATGAAGACGTAAATACACAAGTAGAGTTTTTGTAATTACATTAAAATAACTAATTAAAAGTTACGATATTTTGTATAATGTCTTTGAAACTTCGTCCATTTGCATAAAACAATTTAAAATGGTTTAAATTAATTTCGCCAAGAAACAAAATATACAATTAAAGGACAAACTCAATTATTATGAGAGCCGTCTTTTGACATCGTACAGCTCGCAACAAAAACATCATGGAGCAAGATAAACAAATTAAGGAAGTTGGGCGGGCTATTTTATTTGGCCGTGGAATTTGAGAAAATGTTTTCGGTGAACTCCGACCGAATTGTTTGTGACCGGCTTTAATTGTGGAATTAACATTTCGACTTATTTTGCTGAATCTGGAACTGGCTGGAACTGGCTCACTGCATATGGAGCTGGAATATTTACTGTTTCTCATCATGCACTTTCGTGTTGCTTGTTCTTTGTATGTATCTACTAAATATTATAAAATCGAATACCGATACGATGGATCAGAGATCAATACAGACAAGGAATTTTCTATACCTGGTTCGCTGATATCGAATCGCTGGTTCAAGTGAGAGAGACATAGTGCGAAACTACTAACTATTAGGGGAAAGGTGCTATTGAACATTCTAGAATACTTATAGGCTGACTAGGTTGGTCCTGGAACCTGGGGTTAAAGGCAAAGAAGG
>DWAK01000524.1:0-10314 GCA_018230145.1 Lepidochrysops patricia
GATATACATTTATAATTATTTTTATATACAACGTTGACATTTTTCCTGTAGTGTATTTAGTATCAGCAATGCACCCGTGCGAAGCGGGGGCGGGTCGCTAGTAATATATAAAATATAAGAAAAGTCATTACATGAATTTAGAAGAAGCTATAGACAGTATAAATTCTACCAATAGATAGGTATACTACAAGCCACACGAACCCCTGAGGCATAATATTAACTATTCCCAGAAAAAGGATCTTTTGAGCTCCTATAATTTCTAAGATTTACTTTTACAAACCAAGGATTTATAGTTTCGTAAAATATTAATACAGTTTACCGTTTCGTTTGAAAAGAAGCAACGATATTTTAACTTTATTTACTTCATGAAAATATAATATGTAGCCTGTAATTTCGTATAGATACGAAATTGCAGGCCACAACACTAATATTATAAAGAGGAAAACTTTGTTTTGTTTGTTTTTAATGAATAGGCTCAAAAACTACTGGACCGATTTACAAATTTCTTTCACCATTCAAAAGCTACATTATCCACGAGTAATATAGGCAAAATTATATTTTGGAAAAAAATAGGGTTCCGTAAGATATTTGGGTCTTCGGAGACGAAAGTTGTTGCTACTGTTAAGTATGACTTACTAAGGAAATGTCATTGTTGTAGTGTTGCTAGGTGACGTGACAAAATATAAACAGATTCGAAAAATGGCTTACTATGTTTGATTGTGGGACGAGGATTTAAACAAAATAACGTATATTAATCGATAGAAATACCCATAAGGTATGGACTTCCGTCGTACGACCATGTCACACAAGTCTGAAAGAGTTTCAAAATGCTGTGATGGGTTCGTAGCGAACGACACCAGCAGCAATACATTTTTTTTCTTTTTAGGCTAAATAACGTCTACCGGGATCTGCTAGTAGGTACATGAATTAATTTCGCGGTACCCTTACAAAAGTTTTAAAAGTCCTTTCCTTGAACTGCAAATTCATCACGAGTAAACCAGCGGTTTCAGCGTGATAGACGGGCACACTTTCCGGTGTAATATTAGTAAAAATAATAGAGATTTAAATGTAAGGATAAATATAAATTGCTCAGTCTTTCACTAGCGATGGGTGAGATTGCTTTAGAGGGAAGCCGCAGTCGCTAGATAAGGGATGAGCAAAACTGCATACAGTACAGTGCGATAAGGAATTTTATAACACTGATTCAAAAGGGAAGCCGATAGTAATGGAGTTATTTAGACGCCTCGCCACTGTAGTCTTTAAAGTAGTGCTTGGGCAAACGTAATTATATTCTGAGAACAGCAGCTGCGTCTGATGCATTTGTCGGCATTTCTTTATCCTTTGTTAGGTACTTTTTCGTTCTGCTACACTCACACTCCACAGTACTATGTCTTTTAATAACATTCTATACTAATATTATAAAAGCAGAAGAGTTTGTTTGTTTAAATTTATCTAGGAAGGAAGGCTATGACACATTGCGTTAAGGCCAATAAAAAATGTTTAAAAATCGGGTATTAATTTTTTATATTAAGTATCCAAAAGTAACTATTCCACGCGTACGAAGTCGCAGGCAAAAGCTAGTATATTATATTCTCGTGTCACAGTGTTAGTTACCATACTCTTCTACAGTAACTCTCTACTACTCTACTACCGAAACGGCTTGACCGATTCTCATGAAAATTTTTATGCATATTCAATGGATCTGAGAATCGTCTACTATTAGATTTTTTTTCAACTTTAGGCAGAACATAGTCTGCGGGGATCAGCTAGTAATAGTGTAAACTGATGGCGAAGGGTGAAATTGCTTAGGGAGAAGCCGTTCTATTTCTCCCTAAAGTGACATATTATCACATAAATGAAAAATGCATTGCACAAGTGCACAGTTCAATTAATACATTGTTATACACTGATTCAAAGCGAAGCCAACGGAATGGAGTTATTCCCTTGCCATTGGAAAATACTTAGCAGAAGAGAGTAAGGAGATCGACATCGCTACCTATGTACTCATAATAACCTAATCGTGTTCTGCGAAAGGCAGCTGCATCAGCCTTGCCGCCATTACTAATCCTCTTTTACTTTTCGTTCTGATTTCATTTATTTTTACTAGGGCAGATTTTTGAACGTATGTATTAGTAAGCTATATTATGATGGCTTGTATATTAGTTATATTCACGTAGCGTATTCTAATGTCTTTGGTTATATTACATAGCAGCAAGAAAATATTTGGTCTAATAGAGTTGATTTTCGTAAAATAAATTGTCAAGACAAATGTTAATGTTGAAAACAATTTTCTATTAGGGACGTTCAATTTCCTGCTCTATTGTATTAACTACGTACAAAATGTGTACATAGTTCTGATTTCAGGGATGTGAAATTTCCCGGAACCCAAGGCGCATACAGTGTCAGTGCTAGGATTAATGTCGCTATTCGCCACCCACTCTTAATAATGTAATAACGTTCTGGGAACACCAGCTACCCGCTCCATTAACAGATTGTTTCCCGCACGTACCTTATCGACGTTCGGGGAATCGCTTATCGCATTTCCCAATACGACTGTTGTCACGTTTAGATTTTCGAGTATTGATTTTGATTGCGCTTCAAATATTGTATCCGTCAAAGGATGGGATGGTGTTAATACTTTTTGATTTTAGCTATGCATCTAATCGAATACTTGTAATGGTAGCTTATCCTTTTCTTTGTCTGCAGGTTCAAAGATGGCGTGGCGTACCCGTGGTCCGCGGGCGTGTCCAACCTGATCTTGTACCCGGAGGCGGCCAACCAGACGCTGTATACGCGCCGCGCCACCCGCGCCGACTCCGGCAACTACACCTGCCGCCTCTCCAACGAGACCCACAGCGAGACACACACCGTGGGACTGGAGATACTAGGTGAGGAAAAGAGAGGGGCTTAGGAAAATATATGGAACTGATAAAGAAGTAATAGAAAAACTGAAAAGGCTTTTGTGGAACCAGGTACCTACCGTCGAAATATGGTACTGGATTTCAACTTGTCATTTTTCATACATTCTTAAATTTTTTAAGAATTGTTTTATAGTTAAATTGTACCTATGATATATTGTCATTTATTTATTTACACTGTGATAAGAAATACTTATCAGAAAACTGTTTTCAAGTCTCACCAAAATCAACAAGTTGGAAAATATTACACATCCATCAGTGGCGAAGCGTATTAACAACTTCATTACTGGCTTCATTTTTGAATCCGTGTTTTATAATTTCCTTTTTGCACTGTGCTGTATGCAGCTGTGCACAATGCGCATCCCTTATCTAGCGACTACGGCTTCCCTCTAAAGTAATTACACCCTTCGCTGCTGATATCCATAGATAGACCTACGAGTATCTAATATCTATATTATGTACCTATTCCATAAGATAATACGAACTTTTGTATCTTTTTCAATTATGAATCACTGGAAATGAAGAAACGTTAAAACATTTGCGCAAACCTTTTAGTTCGTCTTACAATTGTGCGATGTTTAAAGTTACTTCTCCGTTCGCAGAAAAAGCTACGGACGCCCCAAAAACAATGTTCATTTCCAAGGATCAGTGGGTGGAGGAAGGCAGCCAGTTGCGTTTGTTCTGCGAAGCCCTCATAGGTGAGCTTGATTGTGTTGAAAAGAGTATTCATTTGTATTTTAATTTCTTTTTGTCATTAAGCACACGTATTTTGTTTTACAATTTTTATTAATATAATATTATGCATGTGATATCTTCTGGAGGCTGGAAGTCTAATGCTATTTTTTTTCTAGCGAGTTCTTACTTGGCCGACGCTCGAAGCGACTTGAGGTGGTGGAAAGTGTTCCCCAACGAAACTGACGGTGAACTCTTACCGTCACAAAATGAAATCAAAACGAAACGGTGAGCGATATTTTAAATATTTCAAAATATGTATGATTTTAAATTTTCATTTTCTTAAGACAACCAGATAATTGAAATACGCCACTTGTAATGAAATCATCTTACTACCTACTACTTACATTAGCGCTGGATTGTGCGGTGGCTGAATTTAGAACTAACCATCTAATGGATTTCTCGATGCCGACTTGTTCCAAATTGTGCCACCGTACGATCTAACGCTAATGAGTAGCAAAAACTGTTGAGCTCGAATTGATTCGACACTCGATTGTATCGGGAGTAAGGCTCCTGATCAACTCTTCCATCCGTTGCTCTCATAACAATAGGAAAACTCCTCTTTCGAAATTCTTATAACCGTACGGCAGAGGACCGGCTTAGTGGTGGATTCCTGGTGCCTTATTTACGAATAGAAGTGTGGTATGCTGCTAGTAATTTAACTGAAGGCTTACTGTGCAGCTATATACCTGGTCGTATATTTATAATCTGTGGTGTTGCAGCGACGACGTGGAGGACATAATCGGATCGTACCTGAGCATCGAGCGCGTGTCGGCGCAGGACTACGGCACGTACGTCTGCGTCGTGCACAGCAACGACGTCGTCTCCCGCAGCTACGTCACCGTGCACTACAAACGTGAGTGTCACGGTGTAACAATGTTATTAGTTATTACTCCACCAGACAGACATACGATGTAAATCTCTAAACGGCGTTGTTACTGTAATATTAACTTTGAAACCTAATAAATGGAAACAAACAAAAATATAAACATCTTTCATCGATATAAAATTTATTTTATTAATATAACTTTATTTTTTGTCAGATGGTGGTATGGGCGGGGCGTGGGCGGAGTCTACGGGCGTGCCGTGGCGCGCGGTGGCGGCGTGCGGCGCGAGCGTGGTTCTGGCGCTGGCGTTGCTGTTGATGGCGCACCGCCGGTACACGCCGCGCTTGCTGCTGGCCGCACGACACGCACGCGCGCGCGCCGCCGGCGCCGCACAGCGGGCACGAGGTGCGTACTAACATAACCGTTAGCCCATATTGTAGTATTACTTTAATGTTTTAAACTTCGCATAAATAAACATGGTATTTATTTATGAACTTAAACAAAGTTTTTACAGTACATAATCTTAAAGTAATACAGATATAATACTGCTAAAAGCACGATAAAAATAATAATTACATAAGTCTATTTCAGTGTCAGGCGGCTCAAAAAAATAACTACTATACGCAGGAGTAATTTTCACTTCTACGAGCTACGGATCGTAGAAATGATTTTCGTAGATTATAACGCTGTAGTTATTTTTAATAACCAAAGTGTGTGGATGTAAATAACCATTAACTATTCTTTACTTTAGTTCACAAAAGCAAAACTACAATTTTAATATCTTATGCGGTAAATAAATTGTTATCAATGTGATTCAAACTTCGTCTGAATGGGGAATACCTAGTAACAAACAACTCGAGTGTCTGATAAGCGCGGCTAGACCGATAACACTATCGACCCCCTCAGCTGTTGTCCTACTTCACTAACATACATCTATCCTCTGAGGCATAGGCCGAACGGGCTAACTTAAAGAACGGCGATATGACACTCTTCGTATTTTTATTATATCAGTAGGGATTAAAACGCTAATAAGGTATTTCATTTAATAATTATTATTATTTTATTGAAGTGCTAGAAAAGGAGTTCGACGTGCTGGTGTGCTCGACGGCGGTGGACGCGGAGCTGGTGGGCGGCGCGCTCGTGCCGACGCTCGCGCTCAAGTACAAGTACCGCGTGCTCGCGCGCACGCTCTCCAACAACCCCGACAACTGTGAGTACTTCTTCAGCACCTACAAGATATGTATGACTTAATAATTAATTGGATATGGAAGATTGCCATTTTGCCAATTGGCTCTCAAGTAGGCCTATGTCCTACAATGCATTTCCGAAAGTAGAAACGATGACGTCGACACACGTCAACGAACAATCCGTGTGTCAACAAAGCGATAATTCAGTTTTTGTGCTGTTGCGATGTATGACGCTGGTTTACAGAAAAAACCATTTCTAGGGTTAGGGCGGCTTCTTCGTGCCAAAAATAAAACCGTCATACTTATTTTTGAATTCCAGGGTACAAGGAGATAGTATGCGAGGTGGGGCGGTGCAGGTCGGTGGTGGGCGTGGTCTCGCCGGCGCAGCACACGCCCGCACAGCTGCTCACGGCGCTACGACAGTTGCGCGCGTTGCCGCTGCCGCCCGTCGTCGTACTGCTACAGGTGAGCTAATGTTGTGTGACGTACGCGTACGCACGTGACGCACGCACATAACATGTGCGTACATATTTGCGTACATGTATGTTTACGAGCGTGTCTACGAGATTATGATTGCAAAATAAATGCTGATGACCTCTAAAATCATTGTTTGTCTCGCTTATGGGAATCTCACATCATGAAACGCAAAAGTTTTACAAACATAGGTGGCATAATATTATAATATTTACGTAACAGGATCTGCCGAAGCTGAAGCGCGAGGCGAAGGAGGCGGGCGAGAGCCTGGTGTCGGTGCTGCGGCGCACGCGGCTGGTGGCGTGGCGGCACGTGCACGAGCGCGCCTTCTGGACCGCGCTGCGCCTGGCGCTGCCGCTGCCGCCGCCCGCCAGAGAGGTACGGACACAAAATTTAACAATCAAGTACAATGGACATAATATTAGAGGCGAATATGGCAAATAACTTTTAGCGCTTCTAAGGCTCGTATTCATAAACATATCTTAAGATAAGATCTTCGTATTGAGAAGCAGCGCTTATTTATAGGCCTTACATACCTGTACATAAGGTCTTTTATAAAGCAGAGTATTTCAATATCTCGAGCACTGAGATTTGTTTATGAATAAGAGCCTAAGTTAGCGCGCTTGGACTCTTCAGTCCATCGTAAGTTCGATTCTTGCGTAGATACATTAATTGTTTCCTTGTTTACCTTAGAAAAATAGATTAGGTGATCCATATTTTATATAGTTACTTAAAAATGCGTTTATTAAATAAGCACTTTTTTGGTTGCAGGAAAAGACAACTGAGACAGAAGGGAACAGGAACACGAATTCGGGAAGTATGACGGCCCTAGTTTAAACACGGTCTGAAATAAAGACTCAGTGCCAGTAGTGTGACAGTGCGTTTGTAAACGTTCAGGACTATCGCGGACCGCCAACACTAAGACTGTGAATATAGTATATATATTGTTGTATCACGTACATTAGAATAAGGTATCATCTCGATGAAAAATTCTTTGATTTTGGCAAACGAGTGATCCATTTTTGAATGTTACTTCTATGCCAAAATACTGAAAAATCATGTTCTAAATCTTCAAATTTGGATCACTTGTTTATTCGACCAATCATTCTCAAAAGCAACTATGCGCACATGTCAGTATTAATGCAATTTTTATGTGTCTATGCTTGGATTTTGTTCTCATAAGTATTTAAAAGCATACCTTAACAATATAAGACAACTTCCCCTAAATCTAAAGCTACCAGCTATGTTAATCATTTTTATATGCTCTTAAAAGCTCCTTGCTTTAAAAGTTTAAAATTAACAAAAAGTCCGATAAGCTATCACGAATTTTTTTATCACTACACTACATTATTTTATTTTACATTCAAGGATAGGCACATTTACATTGCAAACATCTTAATTATACTATTAAAGCGTCTCACACACGGCTAAGATACTATAATATTTAACTTTAAAATGTCAATAAAGTCAATATTTTATTTATAATTAATTATTCGTATTATATTATCTTTGAGACACGTAAAATGTTACCCGTCGCCGTATCCAACAAAAAAATAATTCTTCAAATCGGACCAGTAGTTCCTGAGATTAGCTCGTTTAAATAAACAAACAAACCAACTTTCGTTTTATAATATTAGTATAGATTAAATATTCTAGTATCTTCACCTTTTATGATGCGCTTAAATATGGCTTGACCGTAACAAGTATAAAATTATAGGTTTACATTAACGTTAAATATAAATAAGTAGCTTCCAGAGTATATAAATGTCTAATAAGTAGCGCCTAAGGACTCTATGTAACAATATACTTACCAGTTTTCTAAGATCTCAGCATTAAATTCTGAGTATTGTATAGAAATTTCACTTATTTTGGTTGTGTATTCCAAGTAAAATGAAAATAGCGAATTAAAAATGGCATTGTTCTTTATATTGTGGCAGCTAACACAATTTCTGCTTATATTTTAGTTGCATTAAAATTTATTTTTCTTCGTAAGGTGTACAGATATTAAAAATACTTTGGATAAATGTTAGTGATATACTCAAAGAGTATTTGGTAAGCGTGTATTGTATTTTATTATTTAGTTTACTATGTTTTAGAGAAAACTATTACATACATACAATGAACATTTCTGCCTCCTTAAATTTGTTTCAGTATAAACATGCTATGTTTTAATTTTCAATTTTCATGTTCTCTCTACTATATTGTGCCAAAAGGCAACGAAAACATGACAATTTATTTAATTATTTCGGTTTAATTTTATTTATTTTATTTATAGGTATCTCAAATTATTTATCTATACTCAGACGAGGTTAAGTATTTTGTTGGTCTGTCCATTTTAGTGTAGTATCATTATATTTAAGTTTTTTTAAAGGTAGGCGTCCGAATTATATCAGTGTGTTGAAGGTATCGAGGACTGTGATATGAGCGGGTGGATTAGTTAAGTGGAACGTATCGACTAATATCTTGTAAAAAGTTAAATTATATTGTACTAGTGTAAGTTTCTATGGGGCATACGAATATTTGCAAAATGTTTCTGAAATGTTGCAGTTCTCAACTAAACGTACTATCGTACGAAAAATTTCAATTATTATCAGTCAAAAATTGCCACCTAACTTAAATAACAATACTTATTTAAGTTATTTTATATCGAAAGTTTTTTAAATTAATAAAAATATTAATTGCAAAGTTTCGTGACGTTCTATTTTCACTTTTGCCTGTTTGTTTGACGTTGTCCAGTTCAGACAGGCAAACGTTTTCTACTTTTATATCTTTACATCATTACATTCCACAGTTAATATTTCTGATAGTCGTTAAGTTGATATAATTTTTGTGAAAAACTCATATATACCTACGACAAATAAATGACTCGATGATATGGTTGCAGTTTCTTTTGGTCATTTTGACAATATCAGCCGCGAGCAGGGTTTGGTATACCATTAAAAATGGGTAACGTTAAACTAACTTAACGTTATCAGCAAAGATAACGTTATGCTGGGTAATATTATTTTTTTTATCATTTACCCGTATACTCAGGTATCGTTAACTATCAAATTAACGCTAAAATGTATCGTTAAGGGTATAAATTGACCGCGGAGTTGCCATGTACCGTTTTTTTCTATCTCTTTTTTTCTTTTTGTTCGCATGAAATGGCAACAACGCATTGGTACCTACCTAGATATTAAAAATATCGTTACCTATAAAGTTTATTGATAACGGTATTCTAACGTTTTAAAGCTGCATTAACGATACCCCTCATAACACTACCAGTAATATCTTTATTAAAATATCGTTACTTAACGATAATTTTAGTGTGAATTTGGTATCGTTAACGAGCTCTGGCCGCAAGGCATTCGTGCGAGGAAAATAATGTAAATAAAACACAGGAGATCGAAAATATAAAAATGTATTTTCATTTTTTTTAATTATTATTAACAAATTCACATTAAATAGGTACCTATTGTAAGTACCAGGCACAGTATTCGTAATACAATATCACACATTTTAAGTTTAATACAAGATTCATGGCATGTTGCATTCATGAGAATAAAATAATAATCAAAAACATCCTTTTAAGTGGCACGATACATAAGGACTTTAATAATAATAACAATACATTGTAATTAATTTTCCATCCCAGTACATTATCTTTAAAAAATTTTACTTTTGAAAAGAACGTTATAGACAGAGTGTGATAAACAAAATGGCCAAACTATTTTAACGATTAGGTACTGATGTTTATTATTATCAACCTAAAACGATAAATTAATTGATTACGGGGGTCAAGCCATTTGAAATATTTGTAAAGGTAGCATTATCCAAAATTATTTGTATAAATATTATAATCAAGCGATAGCCTACGGTAACATAGTACCTTATGCAACAACATATATTGAGATAAATAGTAACATAGTAAGGCCATTCTGCATTGCACGATCCACAAAACATTAAGTAAGGGGGCGTTCAAGTATTCGTAACGTAAATTTGGGGGGAAGGATGGTCTCGTAAAACGTTACGATGTGTTACAGGGGCGGGAAGGGGTCCTTCTTACAACACGTTACTTAAGATACATACGCACGTGTTGCAGATTAAAAATCTCTTGGTTTATTTAGTATTATTACCGGAAAGGCAATTAAAACTATACCAATGATGAAAACTATAACATAACTTTTTGCGACT
>DWAK01000525.1:0-10297 GCA_018230145.1 Lepidochrysops patricia
TATGGTAACTAACACTGTGACACGAGAATTTTATATATTAGACTAGCTGATCCCGGCAGAGTTGTTCTGCCTAAAAATTGATGGTAGCTGATTTTCAGACCTACCGAATATGCTTTTATACATACTCGTATATACATAAAAAAATTCATTACAATCGGTAAAGCCGTTTCGGAGGAATATGGTAGTTACCACTAACACTATGACAATTTTATATATTAGCTTCATTCACGCTTTATTTCGTACCTATATCATATTATTGCGTCGTATAAAGCATATTTTTGGTATAGCAAAAATAATTTTTAAAATTTGTAAATCTTCGTGCGCGTTTAAGTCTATTGGTAGGGAGCAATGTACGGGCCACGCAATAGATGCAAGCAGCTTACACTGTAATTTTCCACATTTAATGCTAACAGACATAGGTTAACTGTTATTAATACTTTGTAGATGACGTTATTTATCATATATCACATACTTATCACTTATTATAAAGACAATCATCTACTATACCTATCACCGAAAAAAAAGATGAGCGTAACGAATATTATGATCCAAAAATATATTTATTTTTAGGATCCTCTTATACACTGCGTAATATTATTAAGTAACATATCAGTAAAATGCGGTCATCGTGTATACTATCACCAGGAATAGGGTAAAATACGTGCTTATGGCCTTTTTGATAAAAAATATGAAATAATTTGAACTATGTGACAAACGGCTTTGTTTTGTTTAGTTATCTCAATGTATATATAAGCCTTGTGTAACATTTGTAGAATTAAGAGCAAAAAATGTGCGGACGGCTACTGACAGCATTCTGCGTCTTGACATTGGCATTGCTGGTAAGTTTTTTTCCAATTTTGTTGAGATTAAACTTTAAAGAGATTAAACTTTAGCAACCTGTAAAACCTTTAAAGTGACAATTAAATACTATTAACTTTCGATATTTAGTAGATATTATCAGTAATAGAATTAATTATGTATGACTAAGTAGGTATACTGAGAATAATAATAATTGAATTAAGCAAAATTTAACTTCATATATTCAATTTTAAGTTTAAAATTGTGACACAATGCGAGGTGACGTTTTCCAGGCTCGTGAGAGTTACGCAAGGGCCTGCAATCGACGAAGCACGGTCATCCAGATCAAGGTGCCGACCCGAACCAACGTCAGCGTGAACTACCCGAGCCAGGTGCAGCCAGTCAACTTCGTGCCCTACCCCTATGCCACCAACGGCAACGCACCCTCGTACTACTCCTGCCAAAACGGCGCATGCCAGAAGAACAACAAACCAAGTTATACATCCAGGAACCCCCAACCCCCGCCGTCGCTGAGAACAAACATTATCATCGAAATAAATGGAAAGAAACCAACCGGATCGAGCTCAAGCAATGCCACTGATCCGGATTCGGAGCTCATAGTGATTCAGACTAACTCGACGGCGTCCAGCAACAGTACTGCTGTCGCGAACGGCAACGGCATAGCTGTCTCCACGTCATCGGCGACATCGACGACAGACACCGACATTATAGCAGCACTCGATGACCCATCCGGCAACGGCCCTCCCACCGATACCGTACTGATTGACTCCGATACTGATAGCTCATCTAAATCTACTGCCAAAGCGACTGCTGGATCGCAAGCTCAAGGTGGTAAAAAACCAGCAAATAAGCCGCAATCGGGTGGCAATGCTCCACAAAAACCAGCTCCCACTTCAGATAAGCCAGCTCCAGCTCCAGAGCAACCAGCTCCGGTCCCAGAGCAGCCAGCTCCGGCCCCAGAGCAGTTAGCTCCGGCCCCTGAGCAGCCAGCTTCGGTACCAAAGAAGCCAGCTCCGGCACCAGAGAAGCCAACTCCGGCCGCAGAGAAGCCAGCTCCGGCCCCAGAGAAGCCAACTCCGGCACCAGAGAAGCCAGCCCAGGCACCAGAGAAGCCAACGCCTGACGCTGAAAAACCAGCTCCAGCTCCCGAGAAACCAGCCCCAACACCGGAGAAACCAACGACAGTCGTCGAAAAACCAACTCCGGCACCTAAAAAGCCAGTACTAGCCGCTGAAAAACCAGCTTCAGCATCAGAGGAACACGCAGCCGCCCCAGTAAAACCAGAATCACCTCCAGCTGCTAAACCAATAGATTCTGAACCAAGAGATTCAGCTCCAAAAGATAATGAGGCCAAGGGTACTGAGAAGACCAATCCGGATACTCCTGAGACTGTGACGGCTATAGCTGATGCTACTAACAATTCTAATGATAATGGCAAAAATAACAAAGATGGATCATCGGCTACTGCGCAAGCGGTCGCTATTGGTCAATAACAGTCCTCTGAAAGTTGCAAACATATGTAATAATAATACTTATATTTATTTATTCCGATAAGATGTAAAATAAAATATTTTTATATTAATAATGATACAAGACTTTCTTTTAATGCATCTAACAAAGGGAAAAAAGTTTGAAAAATTGAAATTCGTACAGCCATATACAAATTAACTATGTAATTAAGCCATAAGCCATGCCAAGCCAATATCAATTTTAAAAATGAAAAAAAAAATTTTTTTTTAATAAAAATAATGCGGGTGTGGTAGGTTCGATTTTAGTTTTTAAGTTTAGAATACGTATTGTGTGAATTCTAAAAACTAACCTAATGGTTGTGTACTACGCACACACTAAGGCAGTGTTTTAACATACCTTTGAGATCTTTGGACGCAGCTCTTCTACGGAGTTCATGATGCACTTGTCCACGTTGGGGTCATTGCGGTGGCACACCTTGATGTACGATGCTGAAAAGGAAATGTTCATTACATTCCATCTTAATTAGGGTGACCGACCTAAATCCCAGCCTTTTGAGAGATAAGATATAAGATAAGAATAATTTTACTATACAATATACATGAGGGATGGCTATAGCCCAATGGTACATACGCCTGCGGCCTGCCGGAGAATATTTTGGGCATGTCACAGACTAAAAATTATAATGCGTTACGAAATGATTATAACGTATATTCTTCTCGTGCTCTCTGCTGCTCGTTAATTATTTTGATGAGCGAACGCAAGTTTTGCTGTGAAGTGTTGATTATTGTTATTAAGTACTTATTATTGTTATTCGTCTATTGCTCACAAAATGAAAATTACTTCATGGCACGTCTGTGACCTCATTAAACATTTTTAGAAAATGGCACGTTGGTAAGAAGCTTCGCCATCCGTGATATACAGCAACCATTTGCAGATTCGTTCTACGAGTATTTCGAAGAATTGTTTTCCTTTGTGGGGAATGTGGGATGCCCTAAAGATATCTCCGACCAAGCGAGGCGGTAATATGCTCAACTAGGTACTAGGAAACTGTACTAGGTTTCAGATTTCGTATGTACGAGGTTAGAAAATTTCGATAGCGCGATTCAGAATTGTGAGGCTTTTTGTAAGTACCGCTACACTTTACTTGAATCAAACAATAACGAAAATAAATTCCTACAAAATTGCAACAAAAATTAAATGCTACATCACAATGTAGGTAGACTGGTGACAAGTACGTATACGCACTGAGGCCAGGCCAGGTGACATAATAGGACTTGTTTACGTGCGAAAGCGGGAACTAGTTACTTCAATACATAAGTCTAGTAAGCCGGCGCCATCATCAATTAGATAATTTAAGATATTACTTTCATATCTCTAAGAACTGTGTGTGAGAGTTATGCTTCGGCACGAATGTACCGTTCAATGAGCTAAAAAGGACGGCTAAAGACAGCATGGTTGCTGAATACCCAAAGCGAGAGTAGGTCCTCAAACCCAGGACCTAATGCAAATCGTAACAGGTGTTAAAATATCGTCCCATGGTTTTGCTGTAATAAATAATCACTTACTGTCAGGCTCGTTTGCTGTTGCATTTCTAAAGAAAATAAAGCACAAAAGATCATTTCTATGGTTTATTTTCTCACTAATTATCTTGGCACAAGAATAGTCTGGTTGGTTATAGCTGTTTGATAATACTTAACCCTTGTGCACGTTTCCTAGGCTCTTACTATGAGCTCATATAGCTGTATCATTTTAATATTACATCAGAATTTCGTATAAACAAAAATGATGCTTATTTATATATGTAAACAAAAACTATATTTATTTAGCAAAATCTTAAAATAATATTAAATCAAGACTGCTATAACAGCTCATAGTAAGGACCCTGCTCCATCTTATAAAAAACACATTATGAAGGGTTAACAGGCGTTATATTTGATCTACTGACGAAGGTCGAGGACGGTTATGAAAGTGCGCCTGCGCAAGATGTGCCATTACTTTAGGACACACACAAATACATATACAAACACACATACACATACACATACATTATTACTTTGGGACACACACAAACACGCATTTACGATATTTTGACACGCTGTGTTAATGATATGACCCACTAGTATTTTCAACTATTATTTGCATTACCACATGTAATTCGAGTAATAGCTTTGTAATTTATAAACAATTTTTGGAATAGGTATCTTATTTTTAGTCGGTATTGTAAAATATTAAAAAAAACCGCGTTAAAATCCGTAAGTATTCGTTTTATTACTCTAATATTTGCGCAGACCTCAGAACTCATTGCATAATGATTATTCAAAAATTCCATCATTTCCAAACCCAAAATTTCCAGGAAATTTTGGTATCTCAAAAATCAAAGTATTTTTAATTAAATTACAATATTATGACAAGTGTGTATACACAAATTAGATATATTAAAGAACAACTGACGAACATCATGTTATTAAGTTGTTGTAAAAAATTGCTTCCATTTTGTATGACTTCTATGTTAACCTGCTCAATAATTATGTCACTGCATAACTATAATTACTTTAATAGTGTGTCGTTAAGCTATTATTATATATTTTAAACAGGTTAGTATATAATGGGAATTTAATTAACCGGCATTTGAAATTAGAAATTAATCGACATATTTTTCGAAGTTTCAATTTTCAAATTCTCAAATGATCTATAACAATAAAAATAAACTGTATGATTTTAAAAGCATTTATAATGCTTTTGCCAGGTAGAATATTTTAGAAACCAAATAAAACTGATATTCTTGTTTCCCATACAACTTCAACTATCATTAATAGAGCCTAGAAACTAATTTATATTTTTTAATATATGTAGGAAGCAATAGGACCCAAAAATATTTTATCCATGCGTTTAGCACTCATGGAAGCTTTAAATACTTATATTAAGTATGTAAAAAAATATCTAGTAACTTTTAAAATTCAGAAATGTACAAAATCTTAACTGACAGCGGGGTTTTCATCACAAAAATATTTTTTCTTTACCCACAATTATATTAGATTCTAATAAAAAACTCACGTATTTCAGCAGCAACGAACTGCAGCAACAGCAACAGCGGCGTGACGGCCAACATTTTGCACAGCACTCAGCACCGACCGCGGTCCGACCCGCACTGCACTCCCAAACGCCGGCTAAGGACACATGTGAATGTCTTCGGGATCCAACAGCACCCGTCCCTCTCAGTCCCTCAACAAACGATAAAGACGCACGACATCCAGGCTAAGATTCTTGATAAAAACGTGACTAGCATTTCCTAATTTCCGACCTAACGCAATCCGTTCTATACTAGCCGCAAATGCTGATGTATAATTAATGTACTGCACGTGATCGGCACTAGTCAAACTAGTGTTCCGTATACACGAAAATAGTAAAATCTAAAAGCAGTCATGAAAACACATAGTTACTGGCTTGCATACCCAGAATGTAGGAGGTCACTGCTTAAGACACAATAATAATATATTTTTTACCGCACTCAATGGATATTCACTGCACACTTGGTTCAAATTACGAACAATGGCGGGCGCTGAGATATTGCTGTAAGTCCCGCATTTGAGATAAAAAAATAGTATATTGCACTCGTGCGATGTCGTCGATTGCCCACTCGAGCCAATGAATCGTCAACTTACCACCCTATGGTTTATTGATAGTATATATATGGTTTATAGATAGTATATGATAACGAAGTCTATCGCTCTCCCGCAGACTAGATTTGACGTGCGTGAGTGATAGACAAGCATCTGCTGACACGTTAATAGTCATATTATGCAACTAGTGCGGTAAGTTGTCGATGGCCCATGAGAGAAGTTTATTGGCTGGACAAGACAACGCATGATTGTAATTTTTTTTATTACAAATGCAGGAATAAAAGGCTACTGCGGTTGAAATTTTTAAATTATACAAGTGGTATTCGAAATTTACCGCATTCGAAATTTAAATATGGTCAAATTTGCGTGCGTGCGGCAAAATAGTACTGTAAGATAGGACCCTCATGCGGGTTCTATCTTGTAGTAATAAAAAATATTATTATATGAATTCAACATAAATAGTTATAAGAATTACCCCTCAGATCTTAATCATAAAAACTTATATTATTTGCTATAGCTTTCCTAATAGGCGGACTATGTACTTGTGATTTTTTCAGTGTTTTAAGAGGTCCCATCAGGCTATTTATAACTCGTTTACTGTTATCTAAAAAATAAAGCCATATCAAAATACAAAAAAAAAACAAACTTATAAGTTATAACGTAGGCTTTTTGATTAAGCGAGGACTGTGACAGTCATTTTTTCAAATTCATTTATTCATTTTCTGACCCGAAGGCTCAAATGAAGTTGGTAAATCTATTGAGTATCAGTGATAGCTCTTATTATTATTTGTAATGCAACCATCAGCAATTATTAAAATTACTGAAATAAAATCTCGTGAGACAAGTTTGGCGAAAGCAACAATAAAATCATCGCTTATCATCGCTTATCTATCGCTTTACTTCAAAGTAAACGAAAGCGTTAAAATCAATTCTGATTATTATTATTACATTAGGTAGCAGGTCGCCAAACAATTTATTTTTGATATATACAAATTTAACACTTTGTGTGTGCCTTCTTTGGGTTGAGTCCGACAAACTTTTCTAATCCAAAAATTTTAGGGCCACCGCGTTTTCGAATGTTCGACTCCCGAAACATTCCAGGTGGTGGACAATCCAATTTGTAATCTTGAATCCTAACCGCTTTACTGATCAAATCAGTAATCCTTCGCACTATTAGCTTAGCAATACGGGTCAATGTCTCATCATCAAAGAACATTTGTGTTTACAAAAATAATTGTACATATATCCTATGGTTACGTAAGAGGCCATCTAAGATCTTATTTCATATTGGCAACGCCAGCTCTCCTTGAACTGGTTGCCTCATGCCGCTCGCCGGGGAAACGGTACGTTCGGAATTCCAGTCCCTTGGAAAAGCGGAAAAGCTTTCGTATGAGATATCACTTTTAAATTTGTAAGACTTAAGACAAATAGGTATTAGAAATGTGAATGGTTTTTCCTTGAAATATCTCTGGATCTCTTAGGTATCAGGGACATCCAGAGATATTTTCATCTCTGGTTCGCGCTGAATGACCTGGCCTCAAATCAGCTGTCTTGGGCTCCAAAACTTTTAAAAGAAAATAGAATTTTTATTTTGTCTCGAAATTTTCGTGGGACTATCTGAATTCTGACCGTCTATCCGTCATCCGTAAATTTTTTGCAATATTCTTTATATTCAGGTTTTCATGAGTCTAGCACTAATAATACAGTATCGTAACAAGGAATCGCGATCAAACGGATCAGTGAGTAGTGTTGCCCAACCGGCAGCGGCGCGGGAAGCGGTCGGAGGATGCTGCAGAGGAACCTATTATCAGCAATTGCTGGAAGGCCTCAAGGTTTGGAAAGCAGCGGTGCGAGCGCGTTGAACCCGACCACCATCTGACTGGTTTCTCTCGCCTTCAATGCACAATGTTTTGTCCTTGACTAATACGTTGGAAAAGTCGCTTGTTTGACAAATACAAAACACCATCTTTTCACTTTATAAAGTTTCACTCGCCTTCAGTTATCGTACTATTGTTTTTATCGTGTGTAATTTATCTCTAGTTATGAATAGAAACAGTATTTATGATAGTCATGAGCATACCAATAATTGAATGGCAATTTTGGCCACTGTGTTTCGACACACGACTTGACTTTCTTATCCAAAGAACCCTGAATGTTGCGCCTTCAATAACGCCAGAATCGAAGGTAAAATTGCCCAATAGATAGGTACCTACGTACTCGACATATTTAAATTTTCTTTTTTTCGAGCTATGCAGCAGTAAGAAAAATGTGACAACAATAGCTGTAGGTATGTGGTTCCGTGACTGGTTGTAAAATTGTAGAAAGGATTAATAATATAATTGTTTAGTCACAAATTAAATTATTTAATACAATTTTAAATAAAAAAGATAAAAAAGTCATATTTTTCAAACTTTTATTATTTTTATAAAATTTTAAACAACCTTTTAATATAAAAAATAAATATTTTAAAGTATCACTTGAGCTAATAAATAGAAACAGTATTTGAATGTCTCACTATAAGGACACTCGACATATTCCGTTCATTTACAGGAAGTTTAAATTAACTTTCTGAAATATAACTTTGTGCTACAGACTTACCTATAAAAATATAATTTACAAGCTAACAAACCGACATATAAATAGTATAATTTAAACTACAGGTAAGAGTTCATCGAAGGGAGTGGTATCCATGATTTTGTTGGCCATGTCCAGAATCAATTTGGCGATAGTCTTCTCCAGGTAAGGAAGTGTGGCTTTCAAGAAGTCCTGTTTGTTCTGGTTGATAACTTCGTTGGTGGCGTCTCCTGTTATTTAGAAAAGATAAATTGGATTAGTTAAATCCGTTTCAAGATGAGGATTCCGCAAACTACGAGTAGCTGGATTATTATTTGAAGCTCTATCGATAACAATAGTATATTATGAAACTAGTGCGGTAAACTGTCGATTACGAACGAGAGAAGTAGGCGCCAGCCCTTGTGGTTTGAAATTTGAAAATTGGCGTGCGGTGTTCGAAATTTGAAAAAGCGTTCGGTAATATTTATTGTATTGGCATGTTATCTCTGTTGCACAATATAAAGTAACCAGCAACAAAACTTTGGAATAAGCTATACCTACTACTATACTGGGATATCGAGACTATATCTTCCCATCAAGAGTAATATCACATGAGTAGGCCTTAAATATAATTTACATAGAGCCAATAATGCTGGCGCAGTTCACTGGCTAAAAAATAGAAGGGTGCAGTAGCGAAGGGTGTGATTGCTTTAGAGGGAAGCCGCAGTCGCTACATAAGGCATGTGCACAACTGCATACAGTATAGTGAAATAAGGAAATTTTAAAACACTGATTCAAAAGGGAAGTCGATTGTAATGGAGTTGTTTGGACGCTTCGCCACTGGAAAGGTGCTCAATTCTCGCCAGCGATGGTTGCCAGCGTTGGCCTGGCTTAAAAAACTGTTTATATACGGCATATATCAAGCCAACGCTGGCTGCCAGTCTTATTGTAAATTGTCTAACTTTAGGTAATATTATTCAGTGGGTGCTACTAAAGCATATTTTTCTTATAACCCACCTAAAGCCTTGTCTCCATTGAATAGACCGTCGAGTCTGATCGTGTAGTCCTTGACTTTGACGCTGATGTCGGCTTTGGTGAACTCCAAGTATTCAACTCCATTGCGCTTGTCAATCTTGGACTTGAGCACGACGTCAGCTTCGCACTTAGCTGGAAAAAGTAAATAAATTAACGCCTGCGAATTATTAATAGCAACATAATATATTTTCCTAAAAATTTTAAGGCCATAAAATGCATATTATTAGGCTGTTAAGCTACATCATAATAATATGGTTGAGCGGCAACTTCGCTGATAGTTTCTTGAGTATATTGAATAAAAAAAATAAAGCCTGTACATCATCGAATATCAATCTATTTATTTTTCTATTTTAGGCAGAACAACATCTGTCGGGATCAGCTAGTAATAGCTATAACAATATCACTAATAACATTTCTTTAATGACTGCTAATGTTTTGTTACAGGCGGTAAAATATTACGCCTGTAAAATAAAAATAGCAATATAGATGCTACGCGAGTGTTCAATTTATACTCACTGGCATCAGCAGTGACGGCGCCTTCTCCCTTGATGGGCACCACCAGGATCTGGGTGTCGATGTTGTAGAGGCCGTCGAAGTGGAGCTTGGGGAACTTAACTTTGGCGCGGAGGGAGATCTTATTCACGTCGACCCTGAAATCAGGACAATATCATAAAGAATTACTTTAAGATTTCTTTATTAAGGTTTTACACATAGATAAAAGATGTTCGCTAAGCGAACATCGTTTGTAGAGTCCATATCCTGAGGATGCCTCGGTGTCGGGGCGAAACGCGCGTCGAGTT
>DWAK01000526.1:0-10292 GCA_018230145.1 Lepidochrysops patricia
AAATGGCTCCATACTCGCCGCAATACCATGCAGGAAATAGTACTTACGCCACATGGGTGTTAAAACGACTTTTAGTTCCGTCGTCAGGTTCCAAACCACAACCTCCGGCTTAAAGGTGCCCACAAAAACTTACGGACACCCTAAACTTATTGATCTGGTTTTTTCGGCCGGAAAATTTCGGGTGAACTAAAATTTTTTTATTACTCATGCGGCATAAGCAGGATCTTAACGCACGGTAATTGCGGTTAGTAAAGAGCTGTTTACGCATGTTATAAATATGAGTGCCGTAATTTTTTTACCGCACACATTATATTATCCGCACGCGTTTTCAAATTGCGAACACAGAACGCGAATTTTTAAATTTCCAACCGCAATGTCGGACGCTAAGATCTGGGGCCTCGGTAGTGACCCCGTCAAGTCAAGCGCGAAGCAAACACTGCCGTACCTTTACAGGAACCATTTCGCTGCATTTTCAGGCCCCGATTTGAGAACCTCCAGATAAGGGGGCCTACCGCGAGCTCGGCTAAAGTGACATTATTAACTATGCAGGAATAAAACGAGATTGTTTTCATACATCATGAAATGTTAATGGTACGAATCAAAGTAATATTATTGTAATCTCATTATAAAGTGTGACGGAATTTTGATAGTTTTGAAATAGGTCATGGTAGGCCCCCAGAAAGCCAATATTTTCGTCATCCAGTAAGCTATAACCACATACTTAAAATCCAAATTTTCAAGTCTGTAGGTCACTTAGTTCAGAAGTTAAGCGAATGCAAAGTTTCGCATTAAAAAAACTCACCGACAGCCTGGGCCTGCGTGTTCACCATCTCAGCCAACTCCTGCATGATCTGGTTGACGTCGAGCACGTCGGCTTCTATCTTGTTCATGTACGCCTCTTTCTCTAGTAGCATACTCGTTTCGAACTGCACTAGTCGCGCCTGGAGAAAAATATACTTAGTTTTGTTAATAAGCTTGTAATTTCAAGTTTCATTTTCGGCGATAATCATTTAGAAGAAGGCCAACTTTTGGGTCCTTTCCCCCTTATTATGGAAATAAAAGATTTGATATTTATATAAAGAACACACCTGAGCTTGCTGATTGGCTATCAGGGAAGCCTCCTCGTCATCGGCTATTGCTTGCCTCTCCAGGGCCTCGGGATCAATATGGGCTCTCTGCTTGGGCATATGAGCAGCCATCTTTTCTGATACTTCCTGCAAACAAAGTAAGTTTAGGTGTCTCAGTTATTTAGATTTTCAAGATGAAATAAAATTTAAAATATGTATTTATAAATTGTTTAAACAAAATAAAGTAGTCAGCATTCATTATCATGATAATAATTTAGGTAGTAGCAGATTCTCAGACCTACTAAATATGCATAAAATATTTCATAAGAATCGGATATGTCGTTTTGTAGTTTGGGAACAACATTGTGACAGGAGAAATTCATAACGAAAAAAATGAGTAGAGAAGACAGAGAAAAAGAAGAAAATAAAGTTACCTTTTGCACTGATGAGTATTTAGCAAGGGCATCTCTGAATGCTTGTGTCAATCTCTCCACTTGCAGTTTTTGGGGCTTGTCTCCTCTCCTCACCACAACTCCCAGCCTCTGTATATCTCGAGCTGTGGCCGACACTGATCCATTCACATTCTGCTGTGTGTCATGTCTGAAATTTAAATGATATGTAGACATCATGATATACATAACAAAGGTGATATTTTAAAATAAGATACAACAACTACTTTGATCTATGACACATTTTGTTCCCTGTATGTAACTCCATTTCTTTTGGTATTGCAATTATCAGACAGTCTCTCAAGTGAATACTTTCACCGATGTCAATATGCCCTAACTACTCTGCCCTTTGATCATATATATATACTTCACCTAATAAATACAGTGCAAAAATAGGCCAGCTTTACTATACGTGACCGTTTTGCCTTACACTCGCATCAAGTCATTCAAATTCATACAATATGTCTATGTGTGTGTGCAAATTGAGTCCAACTGTTGGCTCTTATTTTTTTTGATGGAATTGCTCAATCTAAGGCTCTATCTAGTGTAGTATATCCCCAATATATATTACATTAACAATGTATTGTCTTACATTTTATCTCTCAGTTGCATGTTGTCATTCGGACCGCCTATTTGTTTCATCATCTTCTCTAAACTTCGGAGCCCGCTATGTATAGTGCTAATGTTTTCAGCGATACCCTCACTGAGGTTGTACAGCTCAGTGGGGCTAAAGTCAGCAAACCCAACTGTTGGGGGTGCGGCAATAGCGCCATAGTCGCGACTAGAGCCACTTATAGGTTCTCTTTCAGCCATGGTGAAAGATTAACTGCTAACAGACAAAGATTTATTTGTGTACCTTAAAAGAGGCTTACAACAAAGCTTATGCCTGTCTCATAGGTTCAATCCGCAACGGAGACTATAGAGCAAAGAATTATTATCAACAACTTCTTTCTACTTCAATTATTTCAATCACAACATTATTAAAATGGATAAATAAATGTTGCAAATTACCGCTATGCGTGTAAATTACGTTACAAATAAAAAATTATCGATGAATCACTCAATGGAACTAAACAATAACAAAAAAAATAAAAAAGGTATTATATAGTATATAGAGTAGGTACCTACATGAAAAAAATACTCACAATAACAAGCGTAATTGAATCGGATCACCTAGTAAATTATGTAAATATGTGGAATGTCTAGTATGGTTTCCAGTTTTTCTTTACGGGGCTACGCGATTTTATTTTAATAAATATTTTTTTTAAGATCAACGATGAGAGCCAGATTTTTGACGTTTGACAGATCACGGATATCTGAAATTGACAGATGTCAATATTTTTTTTACGTTTAAAGGTTAACACTTCTCGTTGAGGAGCCGTGTATTAAAAATAAGAAGAAGGTAAACAGTAGATAAAAAATTTAATCAGCCTTTAAAACGAGAAAGTGATGTCTATAATGGTTTTATTATTGAGATTTTTTATTCATTTTCACTTTTTCATTGAATTACAACTATTAATTAGACTTTTCGAAAGGTTGAATAAAATTTGTATCGAAGATTTTTTCTATGCCCTTGTCTCTAGGTATAGGTACTTAATTAGGACTACAGTCTACATCTTAATAATTCCTTGCGTAACAATGTAGGTACATGGAAATTGGAAGCTCGTACACCAGCGTTGCCAGACGTCCTACTTAGTAGATCAAAAATAAATGACCCGCGCGGGACTAAGTCCCGCTTTAAGAAGATAGCCTACATTTTCTATGGCTTTGCTCGCTATTATCATTTTGCTATCTATTATTACGTGAATGAATTATAGGGATATCCCTTTAATTCAAATAAAATCATAATTATTACAGGAAAGTCGCATAGTGCAATCAAGATTTAAAGCAGTCACTGCTCACTGGGTATAAATATAACATTGAAGTAGATATAGGTATGTAACAAAAACAGTTTTATTAACAATGTTTATTAAGTCATTGTACATTATTCTATCTATAGGTATAGGTATGTTATTAGTTTAAAATAACTTGCTGTTACAGATTTCAATCACCAATCAAGCATTTTATCAACTTATTTGCTTACATTTATCAAGAGAAGCAGATTTGGTTCAGAGACTTGGATATCTCTTCAAATTTTTTTCTACCATCTACTTCACCGATATACCTAAGAAAAAAATTAAGGACCTTACTGACGATCTACCGCTGCTTTACGTCAAATCAAGGCCATACACGATGATTGGTCGAGTGGTTTCAGACGTAGGTACACGGTTTGGATATGGGCGGGCGTGATGGTTACGTGCCGTGACCTCGTGCTGCCCGTTTTTATCCAAACCGTTGACGTTGAAAATAGCTAGCACATTTACACGACGAGACCGTGTGCATGTGAAAAGGCGTATGTTTTTTTCTATTTATTTGTTTGCGAAAAATTTTAAGGGAGTTATATACCTACATTTTATGAAATTCGCAATGCATTTCTACAAAACCTAAGCAAACGTTTTCAGCAAACATCACATAAATAAGAGTCAAGGTTCAATTTAGTTCGCTCTGAATAAGATCTGCATGAACATAAGACAAGTACAAATTCAGTAGATAGATAGGTTATTTAATTCTTTCTTAATTTAGTCTTATAACAAACTTAATATATTATGTCATATTGGGTCATCCATAAATTACATCACAAGACTTTCATGATTTTTTTCCTTATTTATAACCTTTTCTCTTCCCCTAAAGTGTGTCGTAACTTGTGGATGGCCCTTTACTCCGCATCCTCTTATTTACCATATTTTACAAACTCTCCAAGAATTGTACTACTTCACGAGCATGTGTCTTTTTGTGAACATTCAGATTGCTATTCTGTGTAAACTGACGATCACACAAGTCACAGGCGTAGGGTTTTTCGCCAGTATGAGTTCTTTTGTGTGTTACTAAATGGTACTTTTGAGTGAACCTGACGTCACAAATGTCGCAAGCGTACGGCTTCTCTCCGGTGTGTATCCTCATGTGTTTCTGCATGTCACACTTTTGTCTGAACTTGCGTTCACAAACTTCGCAAGGAAACGGCCTCTCATCAGGTGGCAGCTTAGGCTTTTTCTGCTTTGGTTTCCGGGGTCTCTGCAAGAATAGCTTTCCTTCTTCTGGTGTGAATGGCTTGGCATCTGGATGTGAGTTCAACCTGTGGCTTATGAGATTGCTACGTTGTGAGAAATATCTTTTGCATACATCACACATGTATGGCTTCTCACCTGTATGTATTCTATTGTGATTATCGAGGTTTACTTTCTTAGAAAAACTGCAACCACACTTTAGACACTGGTATGGCTTTATTCCAGAATGTACTTTCATGTGCTCAATCAAACAACTCCTCCGGGTAAACTTGTGTTGACAGAGATCACATGTGAATGGTCGTTCTTCAGTGTGCGTGAGTCTATGAGCGTTTAAGCTATCTATGTCTGTAAATTTTAATCGGCACATATCACATTTATAGGGTTTGACAATTGTGTGAGTTTTCAAATGTTTCACTAAATTGTATTTTTGAGCAAAATGGCGATTGCAAACATCACAGATAAATGGCTTTTTACCCATGTGAACTCTTTTGTGGCGACTTAAAGATCGAGTTTGTGAAAACTTCATATTACAGATATTACAGGAAAATGGTTTATCGTTAGTATGCACTCTTTCGTGTAAAAGTACGTAGGATCTATGGTTTGTAACATATGGACAAAATTTGCATGTAAATAATTTCGCTTCGTCTGGATTACTATGTAGCAATTTGTGATTGAGCAAAGCATTGTCTGTTTTTGCTTTATATGGGCAGATATCACAGAAGAAATTGTGTTTTTCTCTTCTCTTTGTTCTCTCACATTTAATATCATCAATTTCATTTTTTAATTCATCATGAACAATATTTATATCTATCATGTACTGCAGTTTGTTTATTGATCCTAAGCCATGACATTCTACTACTTTAAAATGATGTTCTGTTGTATTTGGAGCTGAAAATGAGAGCATTTATAAAAATTTAGTGTAAATATTGAAATAAATGTTTTGTCACTAATATCTAATAATTTTTGTTCAGAATAATATAAATTAAAAGTCATGAACCTGTAGGGTTCCTTCGTAACAACCAGAGCAAATATCTAATAAATTAATCAACTTCACAATTTACAAAGTTATCATTTTTAATTTCTTAACATGAAATACAGGTTTTTCTATTTATTATCTCATGCTCAAAGTCTAAAGCCGCACTAAATAGTCTTAAATAAAATTTATTTTGACCAAAATCAGATGATAACTTTTTAAGTTAATAACAAAAATACTAATGTGTTACAGGGATTCAATTAACATTCTGATTATTAATACAATCTAGGTTATGTTGAGTTTTTGACAGATCCGTAAATGGAGATTCATTAAGAGTATCCATTAAGAGTAATTCTATAATAATCAAGTCAGTGCACTAACTTGAATGTCATATATTTTTTCTCAAACTTAAGCTTGGCCTTTTAATTCTTTTCAAAGTAGACATAACTCACCTGATGTTGATTCATTGTCTTCTTTTATAACGACATCACAATATGTGGACGCAAAGTCTACGTTATTGAAACTGTTTTGCAATTCATCTTTATCATATACTTCTTCTGGTTCTGTTTTTATATCAATCTGTAATTAAAATATTTTAATTAATACACTGTACTTGGTTCAAAAGACAACATGAGATTGGTATTATCACATCACTTTGTATTCAACATTTTTAGTGTTGTTGCCTTAATGAGTATGATTGATTTTGCTAACACACCAAGAAAATACTGTGTAAGTCTGAGAGCAAATATGTGATCCTGCTGTGATAGTATGTATTTATTACTATTTTTCTCTATAATGATCTATGGCTGCATTAGGGTAAAATGACATGTTAGTATGTAAAGAATAAAGATTGACACTAAAGTTACATTCTATTTCTAGTTCCTAGGTCTTACTTTTGCTTGTTGACATTTTGATGTAAACATTGATAAGAGCACTCGTTTTAATGAAAAGAGTGATGATGATGAGAGATGGCTATAATTCTTTCTACCCCTTTTTGGTTCGTTTCGTTTCGTTTATCTGCCTACATAAACAAGACCTTGTTTAAGTAAGTCTAAAGCTACTTAGAAAGGTGCATTTTCGAGTTACCTAGTATCTGTACTAGATATTTGGAATACAGTTTTTCCACATTGCGATGAAAAAAATTCAAGACTTACCTACCTACGTACGAAAATACGAAAAGTAAAATCAATAATTAGTTGTTTAATCAGTATTTTACCTTAGGTGGGGTGTCCCCCCATGCGATATCGTTAGCACTATTTTCAACGCGTGTTTCCATGTTGCTGTATTGAGGTAAATATACCGTATTTATTTCGGAATATATCACAGGACGTGTTAAAGGACTGTCGACATTTTGTTTACTCTCTGAGGTTGAGGAGCCGACAATGGGAGACGCTTCAGACGGCGCGACTTCAGACATTTTTTCCACTCACTTGAGATTTATTCTTAGACCTATTTGGATGGTTTATATTAATAATTCTGTAAGATTTTATTTAAATTTAAAACATCCGGAAATAAATCTATGAAATAAAAATGTATTTTTCATTGACATTTGACCATTTTCTTTTTTTTTTAACTAAAACTGAAAACAGTCCATACACGCAAGGGTATACATAATAGGTCAACCTGAACCGTGACGCCTGTCGGATATACAGGTGTAAAAATCTTCATAGTTCGGTAACATACACGCTCCGGTTTACTCAAATAAACTCCGGTTTAAGTTGACCTATTCAGACAAACTGTCAGGTATACCATTGCGTGTAGAGCCTGCTTAATACTATACTGGCAGAATTACGCAAAAAGTGATGGCTCGTCTATATTAAAAGAGGAAGAAGAAGATTATAGAATTCGGTATCTTCGCTTACACCATTTTGCAAAATCTTATTTTATGAGTTTCAATAAATAGTTTTAATGCAAAAAACCTAAAAAGAGCTTCGTATTTATCGTAAAACATTATAGTTCAATTTAACTTTCCTTACGTTCGAATGAGTCTGAGTCTTAGCATAGTAATTTAGTAAAATGGTCAAAGTATTTTTCCTTCATCCAGATTTGGGTATCGGAGGTGCCGAACGATTGGTCGTAGATGCGGCGTTGGCATTTAAAAACAAAGGCCACGAAGTCGCCTTCTATACTAACCACCACGACCCTGGACATTGCTTTTCGGAAACGAGAGATGGAACATTTCCTGTAAACGTGGTAGGAGATTGGATACCACGTTCTATTTTTGGGAAATTTCGAGCCTTATGTGCCTACACTCGTATGGTTTACGCCGCTATATATCTAGCCTGGTACGTCATTCCAAACGAGAAACCCACACTCGTATTTTGCGACTTAATTTCCTTGTGCATTCCATTTTTGAAGTTAGCCAAAGGTTCATTTAGAGTAGTCTTCTACTGTCATCATCCTGACAAGTTGCTGACATCCGAAGGTGGTTTCCTGAAGAACATGTATAGAGCACCATTGAATTGGTTAGAAGAATTATCTACTGCTCGTGCAGATAAAGTGCTCGTAAACAGCAAATACACAGCTAGAGTGTACAAAGATGCATTCCAGAAAATAAAGGATGTTCCTGATATCTGTTATCCGTCAATCAATACTGAATTTTTCAGGTCTACTCACCCGAAGAATTTGAAAGAAATAGTTCCTGTGGGTACTGATAAATTTGTATTCCTTTCGATAAATAGGTACGAAAGAAAGAAGAATTTGGGCTTAGCTCTAAAAGCCTTGAGCCATTTGAAAGAACTTATCAATGAGTTCGAATGGGACAGAGTACATTTGATAATGGCTGGCGGTTTTGATCCCATCAATCTAGAAAACATGGAGCATTTTATCGAACTGACAGATCTAGCTGAGCAACTTGACTTGGAAGATAAAGTTACATTTCTAAAGTCCCCCAAAGATGTAGAGAAAGTGTCACTGTTGTACCATTGCAAGGTATTAGTTTATACTCCATCTAATGAGCATTTTGGCATTGTTCCCCTGGAAGCGATGTATTATAGTAAACCAGTGATTGCGGTTAACAGCGGAGGTCCCACCGAGACAATAGTTGATCAAGTCACAGGCTACTTATGCGAGCCCAATCCAGAAAAGTTTGCCCAAGCTATGGCTAGTTTTATAATCATACCGGAACTTGGTCAGAAATTCGGTGAAGCTGGTAAAAAGAGGTTTGATAGTAAATTCTCCTTCAATGCTTTCACGAACCAGTTGGATGGAATACTGAGCAGGGAGAGAGAAATTATCTCTGAAGGGAGATCTATACAATATGAGGATAGAAAGCAACAATAACAGAGAGACAGCACTCAAACAATTTTTGATATAGTTTGAGTGCTCAATTTAAGAGTCTATTTCTGTATTTAATAGTTCATCAACTTATTAGGTATGGATATTTTTAAATTATATAATATATCACCTTGTCAAACTAACTTTACTTTCATCTAAATCATGAAAGAGCAAGCATGGTCAAAGCTGAAGAACATTTGGTTGAAACTGTCTATCTCAGGAAACTCTGGTTTGATTTTCATATAGCACATTTGTTAAGGAAGGCTTTAGGCCAGTAGAGGGTTGATTATATGTTCTTTGTTATTCATATGAATACTTTCTTCGAGAATAATACTGTATGACATACGGAGTTCAAAATTTTACGTAAGGTTGACATTACAATGTAGCATGCTTACATGTTTTAAAATCTGGGTTTTTTCCCATTTATAACTACTATTCTATGTGGATAAAGTGGGCAGAACATAAGGTAATTTGAGATTAGCTCTAGCTTATTATTGTTATTTGCATTTATATATTATGTATAATATTGTAATGTACACTCAGCTGCATATTGGACTGCTGGGTTCTAGATGTTATGAAGACCAGAAAGCTTATAATGTCATATCTCCAATGTTGTGTAGACTTAAATATTTAATGTTAGTTAATAATTACTTAATTAAGATTTGATGTGCTTAAAGTTACTGATGCCATTGTAATTACTCTAGCTTTTAGACTGAAATCATAGCTTGATTTCAATAACTTTTAATTATTATTATATAAAATATATTCTATGTCTTGTTAATGCTAAATAAATTATCATTTTAGTTGGCTGGTTTTATTGAAATCCTCCTTTCCCACCTCCTGTCTGAACGGGGGGTGTAACAAAATTGCTTCTAGATATTGGTTGTATTGATCTGGGGTTTTGATAATCCGTATAATATATCATACCACTATGAAAATCATCACTCATGCGGGAAGTGTCTTGGGGCAAGCGTTTTCAAAATCGCCCAACGCCGCACGCGCATTTTCAGATTTTCAACCGCAATGGCGGGTGCTGAGATATTACTTTATTCCTGCATTTGTGATAAAAAATAATATATTGCACTCGTGTTGTCGATTATTTACTCGAGCCAATAAACGTCCAACTTGTCTCGCGGGCAATGGACAACTTCCCGCATCAGGAATTTTTTTTTTTATCATATTTGTAATGTAGAATGGGATTATAATATTAAATATTAGGTCCCTACATATGAAATTGGCGTTTTGTTTGGGAGGAACATAAAGGTGATTTTTTCACATGAAAATATATTTTATTATTCAAAGTATTTACCATTGCTAACTATACAATTTTGCCATCTTATAGGTAGTTCATTGATGCCTTTACTAAAAAAACCATTCGGACGGGAATCAATGAAATCTTTGAAAGCGGTTTGGACTGCCTCAT
>DWAK01000527.1:0-10288 GCA_018230145.1 Lepidochrysops patricia
GTACCGACAACGTTTAACAAAATCTAATAAAAGAGTAGTTCCAGTACAGTAGATATCGTAAAATTTTCAAGTCACATTGTTACAGTAAAGTGTTGTTTGTAATCTTCAATCTTCATCAAGTTAATCAATACTGTATACAAAGTAATGGTTAAGCACACATCACCTGTTAGGGCTGCCACGAGTTTACGCTCAAACGGAAGTCAGCGGATACATAACGTATAAACGAAAACATATCCTAATTTATGTTTTAAAGACTGTCATATCAAAGGCCAATAAAAGTATTTCAGATTGGTTGCTGATTTTACCAGTGACGAGCCCACATTCATTAGACGCTGTTTTGACTTTTGAAGTGATGACTTATAAATCTTGAATAGTCTAGTAGCTACAAGGATCAACCACAGGATCACAGGCCACGCATATGGTAAAATACACACGAAATTCAATTCGCGCTTGTCCTGAGAGTAACTAAACGCTTGTCAACGTATGGCCCGACTCTTCAGAACAGCCTTGGTCTACTACTTAGTAGTTACAAAAATATAGCCAACTAGCTAGTGGGGCTATCAAATTAACTCACTAGGCATATTTATAGTTTAGTATGTACTTGCAAAATATACAATGGACAGAGTAATTAGCTATTAGGTATGTTTATACTTTAGTTACTTTCAATGGCCAGATTAGTTAGTTAATTCCGTATTTTTGATCGATCAGCCAGTTGAGGCGTGAAAGCGTAACAAACATCCCTGTGTGTAACGGCACGTGTAACTTGTAAGTGTGTCTGTAACGGCGACGAGACCTGTCCCGCGCCCAACCACTCATTTACATCCATCCCATGTGGGTCAACAGTTCACTATAATTGTTACTATGTAAATAATTATAGTATGGTTATAAATATAACCGAAGTGGAACACCTATAATTGGTAAGTCAGTCAATATAATACCTAAATATTAGATACTGTTATAGTTGTGAATAATATTACCATGACTACCTCTGACTATTCGCATGCTGAGACCGCCATCTCCTTTATCACGTACTTTTGACCTTCGCGCGAAACAACAATAGGTAATTTGACTAGGGTTAACTGGCAATTTTTCAGCCTTGTAAGAGATAGTCCATATTCGAGCTATCCCTATCCTCTCTAAGCAGGTCAAATAATTTAAGTAAGTTGCCTAAGGTACGCCTAACATTTTACAAAGTGAGTAAATTGAAATAGGACATTTAATTTTCTTGAAATATTTCACTATAAATATTTTTTTCTCTCATTTCTCTCCTAAAAAAAGGCTTTGAATCAGTCACAGGTACTAACTACTTATGTACACAGCGTCTGTTTAAACTGTTCTTTCCTCAAGAAACGGTTAATTCGATGTTTACCGAACTAGTGTCTTCAGCAGTGTGTTTATAACGGTGTCAACAGTCATGTTGAGTCATAGCAATCTGTACTAATATTATAAAGCTGAAGTGTTTGTTTGGTTGAACGCACTAATCTCAGGAACTACTGGTTCGATTGGAAAATATATTTCAGCCTTTGATAGCCTATTTATTGAGGAAGGCTGTAATAAAACATTACTCTGAAACCAATGTGAGTGAACCCCCAATAAGGAATGTTTTAAAATTGGGGATTTAATTTTCCGCTATGATGGCATTTGTTGCGTGCGCTGAAAACTGTTAAAGTTTCGCTAAAGTAATGTATGTCAGAAGGCGGACAAAAGCTAATATTTATATTACACAGTTTTTCCATAAATAAAGCATCTTCTTTCTCTTATCGCGTTCTTATCATGAAAAGTTTTGCCAGTAACGTCTAGCCAAACAATAGTTAGACCATTGTTCAGTTAAACCATACTTCCATTAATTAGAGACTCATTGTTTGCAAATCCATGATCATTGATCAAGTGCAGACAAGGAATCGACGCAGTTTCGTTATGCGGCGCACGCCCATGGTCCCAATATTTGAATTCTATAACTATTTGTGTGTTAATCGACCATTGAATATTATTCTCGAACATAAAATTATTATGATGCTATAAACTTGATTTATTCTGAATCTGAATTAAAAAGCTGAATAGCGGTATAATTATTTACAACTGTAATAACGTTATTTAGATATGATAATAATAATTAAATATCAGTTATGTTACAAGTAGATATTATGTCTATAAACTAAGGATAGGCCCAGACCGCTTATTGCCTATACGCGTAGTAAATAGTAAGAAAACTATAAGTTGTTTAAGCTTAGTATAGGTACATGGGAATAGGTGTTATAATTTATGCAGTGTCATTCCAAGCCATTGCTATATTTTAAACGGTCCGTTTCAGAAATTAGATATTAAACCAGTTTAAGCATCGCAAGTTAAAAGACTTGTACACCTGTGACAAGCTAAAAATTTACGTATGCAGGCCGCGGGGCTCAAAGTGAGCCTATCATTAGAAATTATCAATGATAGTAACTACATTTGTCTTCGCTGTTACTTTATAAAACAAGTTGCCATGTCCGGAGGCGGTGAGATTACGAATACTCAATGAGCGAGGCCTCGTATAGACTAAGCGACGGCCGAGAAAGGACACGTCACGTTCCACAGGATCTTTAACAGAAGAACTTATAAAACTCCTTATCACTCATCACTTTGCTTATAAGAAAATTACAAAGGCGTTAAGTTTATAATATATCTAGCTGCTATGAATATTATACCGGCAAGGATCTTGTAACACTTGGATGACATTGTCATGTGGGCATGAATGTTCCAACTTTAGTCACAAAACCTGTCCGTCAATTGACACTTTATTAACCAAAAATTTACCCTTGTTAGTGCAATAAGCGACTTACACCAATATAATATCGCCTTGTGTTATTTCTATCGTCACATAGTATGAACGTACACACTTGTTGCGATGACCTACAGACCTTATAATGGGGTTTTTGACCTACATGAAAGTGCGTATTGAATGTAATTATTTCTTTATTGTCGATTATAATATCAATAATGATACATCATCAATGACTGACAAGCAATTATTTATAGTTTTAATGATGTAAAAACGGCGACTTCATAATTTAAACATGTTAAAATATGTTTCTTGTATTCATTTGAATAACGAACATACTAGGAAAAAGTCAAGATAAAATTATTTAAATAACTCCTACAGAAAAATAAACTTTAAAAGCATAAAAGTCGATCTTTAATTAATGATTGACGACTTTTCGCTTAAAGATGAAAACAATTCGTTAACCTTTTATTGATAAAAATCACATAATAAGTAAACTGTAAAAAGACCATTATCATTCAATTAAACCTATAATTAATTAACAACAATTTTGCATTAATTGCTATTACATAAGTCTTACCATCGACGAGTTACTTAATCATGCTATTTTTGGAAATTGTAAGCAATTATTTGGTAAAAGTTGTACCAGCAACTTACGGTTCGTAGTATTTGACTAACCAACAACCCACCTCTTTTTCCCTTCTTTTCCTTGATGTAATTCATAAACTAAGACCATCCATTTTAGAGATGGAAAAGCGAAAATGGAATGAATGAAATCTCTCAAATCGGGGATCTTGTCCCAAATCAGAGTAACGTGCGATTCTTTCACACCAAAGCGACATGTTACTCAAATCAATTCTGCATTTTTCCGTTGAAAGAGCAAAGACACTCATCAACTTTCGCATTTATAGCACCTTAATACAATAATAGGACTAGCTGACATTGATCGTTGCTTATTGAATCGCAAGTCTCAAGGGTGCATAACTTTCCGAGTGGAGAGAGCCGTGGGAGTGAGTCACAATGAGTCTTCCGCTTTTTCGACTTCATTCAAGGCTTATGTGAAGTGATTTCTCGAAGAAAGTAAAAGTGGGTCAGTAGAAGCAACGTTTTCGTGCGGATGCCGCGTGCGATATTACTTAGACTCATAACAGAATGATTAACTTAACAATTATGTTTTTGCTAACGTTCAATACTGTGCATTATTGAGTATGATTGTAGTTGTTTAAATACGCGTTGAGTATATCACGGCATCAGTACTTCCAGGGTTATAATTTTTTTTTGTATGTTCAACGATTACTTCGTCGTTTGTGGACCGATTTTCAAAATTCTTTAACTTACCGCAGAAGGGTATCCCGTCGGGGGTCCATCTACCGCTGGCCTCGCAGAGCCGCCGCGCCGGGCCTAATAGCTCGAAGCCGCGCTCGCACGTGTAGCTGGCCACTGTGCCCTCGCCCAGGGCCTCATCGGAGAACGACACACGAGAGTGCGCCGGCGCGCCGGGAAACCGGCAGCTGCCGCTTACGTAGCCTGCAACAGAGCGTTTGTTTACACATTGAGCTTATATACATAACAGAGCTGAGAGCGGAAATGTTACGTTTTGCGACATCTCATTTAAAATAACAAAGCTAATTGTACTTGAAATGTTTTCGATTGCAGCTAAGGCTAATCTAACTACAAAAATGACACATTCTTAGAAGATAATTAAGAATAAGTTATAACGCAAAATGTTCATTAATTAATATAATATCCAGCAATGAAGTCAGCATACCACATGGTCAAATTACTTGAGCCGTTCTTGAACGGATTTTTAAAATATCTTTGCCACTGTCAACGAAAGTAGGAAAAATGTCAAAAAAAAGAGTCCTCCTTCAAAATATATTACTTTAAATATGAATGTCACCGATGAATCTCATCATAGTCCATCACGTAGGATGTTCAGTGCCTCTCTACTGGTGTTGCGTCTCATTTCGTTGGTTATGATCGCAGTACTTTTCACAGTGCATATGCGTTCAGTGAGAGTGTTTAGGTGGGAACTCGTGGTTTCTGGGGGATTATTGGTGACTTATTGTATAGCTATGACTGGGTTAACCGTTTGCGCGGGACTGGACGACTGTGATAGTCAAATATTGCAGGTTAGTTAATACACTTTTAATATAATTCAAATTAGTTACATAATAATTTTATGTATATATTTTCTGACATGTATGATGCACAGATAAAACATGTGGATTATACAGATATCGCGCACCAAAACATCAGCTATTTGAATGTAAAAAAAATATTCAAAATTAGAAGCGTGATATGTACTATTTTACGACGATTCTCGAAAGTCATCGTAGTTATACATTAATAATATTCACGAATAATAACTATAAACTGTCGAAGCTGCTGAATGCAGTGTAATGGGCTAAAACTTTGAATACATATTTTGGTATAATTATTATGTATTCATTTAAGAATAATTTTGCATGTACATTCACTATATGTTATAAAATACCAGCCGGAATAATTTTAAATTTAATAATTATTTTCCAGGCGTTTCTCTGTGCATTGGGTTCAGTGTTATTCGAAGTGAACGCAATCGTGTTGTGGCGACGGTGGCGCGTGGCTGGCCAGCTCACCCAAGTTGTAGTGGACCTGCTGAGTTCCATGGGTCTCCCGATCAGACGCCAAGGGAAACTGAAGGTGGCTTTGAGCAATATCATCGCTTCCCTTCTCCTACTAGATCTGATAGCCACGCCGTTAACGCGACAATATAGAATTAAAAGTTTGTCTCGTTTTATTTTTTAACAATATTATGAGAAATACGTAGGTACGTATTTAGTAAGGGTTTGTCAATATTGAAATGTGATGTATATAATTGAAATAACAAGTGGTACTCGGGGGTTCTCTTATGTTACCTTTAGCATAAACTTCATCTTCAATCTGCTAATAGCAGAAGATGAGTTATAAGACCTAGGATGACATAACACAATAGCAATTTTTTTAACCGAGATATTATATCATAATATAAATGACGTCACAAACACAGCAGGTAATGTAAAAGTGTATATTATAGCACGATTCATATCTACACATCTTTCTATAGAAATCGTCAGGATACCAGACACTATGCGGCTATAATGTATACCTATTTTTACATCTTCGTATTTTCTATAGAAAGATGCATCGTGCTATAATATGCATCTTTACATTACCTACTCTGTCTGTGACGTCCTTTAATTAGGAAATAGGGACTTTAGAATGCATAATTTTAAATGTTTTAAAGTGTGAGAATTTCTTAGTTAGCACAAACTGTACGAGACAGCACAGAGAATGGAACAAGTATCGCGTGAACAATCATTTAACGCGACTCCGCCCGGCGAAGATCAATTTCGCGTGAAACCGAAAATTCGTAATGCCCAAAACCGTGATAAGTTGGGGAAAGTGGCTGAAGTAATCTCAGGATCTCATGCTACATTAATTCTCTTAACAATGCTCCATATTTCGTTTCCCAAATAGGTAGGTGGCCAAACGGATGTAACTGCAATAAATTGCTAAAATTTTAAAGTGCAATAGTATAAAATACGATCGTTGTTATACCTACACTTGTTTCAGTATATTATCTTAAGATGTCCATAGTAAACTGTAAAGACATAATATTATTATACGGTACGAAAAATGATATCTGTATTGCGCTTAAAAATTTACACCGACCATTTTTATGTAAGCCATGCTCTGCGCTGGCTTTATAACAGCTTATAATACCTGAAACGAAGATTTATACATCCGTTCCATAAATGGACACGGCTTTTATGGTGTTTGGTCACTGTCCAATATTCGGTGAATCCTTTTAACACGACACCCCATTGTCAGCCGTTTCCGTTCGTCACGAAACCCTAACGTTGCTCATCGAAAAAACACCGAGTCGTGACTCAATGGACATCCTGATTAATGTAGGTTCGAGAATGTTACGTGAAAACGATGATCAGTTATAGTCAAAGGTATTTGTTATGCAACATTTCGAAATTAACAGTTAATAAATATCGAATATTATGATACACACTAAAAAAGATAAAATTATAACTCAGCTGTCAATTTTGGAGATCAGCTAATAAATTTGAAAATTGGGTATCTAATAGATTTAAATACCATAGTTTAGCACTATGCTGGAACAAAAATACGTAGGTACTAAATACATAGGTTTCGCAGTAGTTGGGTAAAGTGAATGACTACAAATTCAACATGCAGTTTGCCTAGATTTCTATTAAACTTGGTTAATTGTAGGTTAATGTTAATCGCGGATTATGCACATGTCCACTTGTTAAGTAGTTTAGAGGTCATCCAAAGCATGTCGCAGGTTGGGTTTCTTCACCTACTTACTAGTGGTTAGTGGTACAAGTGGTCGGTGCAAGCTGTCTGACCATTGACTCCCGGTTCAAAAGTTAGTGAAAGCAGTGTGACTCAGCATCTCTATTGTACAATCAGATTCTATTGTGATAATTTAAACATTACATCCAAATAAGGCTTATGACCATATAAGGAAATCCGTTACAACGAGAATTTTCTAATGTCTTACTAATAAAATTGGCTATTAAAGCTTGTATGAGTAAAGTATGAGGCCTATTAAACAAAGAAATTTTGTGCGGTTCCTTTGGAATACGGATGCTTATGTTAATTTTGATAATACTTTCACTGACAGGAAGGAATTAATTGAATCACTTACATATTCATTACTTCGTTTCTTTGTGTCTTGAAATGACAAAATTCTGAAGTGTGAAAATTAATTTGAGAAATTATATACTTATTAATGAAGCTACCTCTTATTAGGTAGATAGGACCTATATCAGATTTATAGTAGGTAAATGACGATTCATGAGTCATGACGGAAGTATAAAAATCGAATAAAAAATATTTTCTAATCCTTCTTACTACATAGGAAAGTATAAATAATAACGTTTCGTATATCATTACTGTAATTTTGTAAGATTACCGTCAGCTATTAGCAACATTGTCGCAAGGTACATTGATATGGAATCTGCAATCCTTCGCAATAGCTGCAGTTAGCAGCCTCATATTAAGAGACATCATTACAACTAAGAAAGCGTGGTGACCCGCGTGTAGTCTGCTGCAGTGTGCTATAGATAACCGTGCTATAGATATTAGATACCGCTTACCAGGTAGCCAATGTGTACAACATATATTTGCACAGATATTTTAATACCGAAAATAGCCATAGTTAAAATGCGATATTAAACTATTAAATTAGAGATACTATCCATTATGTCCTTCAATTTTTGTGGCAGACCACGAAAGTTTTCTAATATGCGGAGTCTATAGGGAGGTAATCTATGGACGTTCTGAGATAATTTTATTTCTAACATGACAGAAGTAAATAAGTTATTACAAAGTTGACTTGTTTTTAGGCAATTTAGCTTAATAAGGTTTTCGTGCTTGTTAAACCCTTCGCATAATATAACTTGAGTGTGAGGTTTGATATTTGGATCTTATGTTGGTTTATGGCTGGTCTGTGTGTAAATGGCAAAAAATATAAATTGTCTAGGACATGTCGTGTTGTTACACTATTTCCTATAACTCAACTGAACCAATTTAGCTGAACATAGGATACATTTTATCCCATTCCCATCGTTCTCGTGGGACGTGATATAAACTGTGGTATAACAAAATCTACTCATCTATTGCCACTAAGGCGGAACAAAGTTCGCCGGGTCAGCTAGTAGTCAACTAACACAAACTTAGAACCTTAGCCGTTTGAATCTTGATTGCGAAACGTTCTCATAATTCAGCACAAACAATGCGTTTATCAAACATTTTGATTGCATTCGAAGTTCACTGACTTGGCCGTTGCAGTTTCATAACACTGTACGGAACAGTAGCGAAGGGTAAAGTAGCGAGACGTCGCAATATTTCAATTTTATCGGCTACCCCTTTTGAATTAGGTACTGTTGCAATATTTCCTTATTGCACTATGTGTCATGTCGTAGAGATATGCAAGTTTTCTTCCCTCTAAAACAATCCTAAACTTCTACACTGAAAGGGTGTAATTCAATTCAGCAGTCGTTGGTCAAATCATTATCGAGGCATACTATTACAAAGACAAAGTTTCGAAACCAGTCTTAAAGCGTCTAAACGGATGAAGCAAACGTAGGAAATAAAATTGACTATGGAGTTAGTTGGTACCCTGAGGCGAGGCGTCCAAACAACACCATGACTATCTGCTTCCCTTTTGAATCAGTGTTTCAAAATTAGCTTATGGCACTGTGCCGTATGCAGTTGTGTACATCTCTTATCTACAACTACGGCTTCTCTCTAAAGCAATCACACCCTTCGCTACGGGTGTATAATATAGAATATAATATAGAATACATCATTACGTGAAGTATCATTAATGCCTGAAATGTTGCTGACGAACACTTAGTACCATTAGCTTTCTATAGACTTTCTACCCTCAGGTGATTTGAGTGATCCAACTGAACTCTATAGCTTAGAAATAGTTCATTTCGTTAATGGTTCACAGCTCTTCATGGCATGATTTGAATTACAATGAACGAATAATATTTATAATGTAAACGACAAAAATGTAAAATAGGGAATACTTTGCTTATAAAATATGTTTTATATTGTTATTTAATAATAATTAACAAAAATACAAATAAAACCAACAGCAACAATATTAGTAAATGAGTTAAAATTATCTTAGTTCAATAATAGTATCAATATACTATATATAATATACTCCAACTAGTGCGGTAAGTTGTCGATTACGCACGAGGGAAGTTGGACGACAATACCGCACGAGTGCAATATACTATTTTTAACACAAATGTGAGAATAAAAATAAATGTTGCAGCGCCCGCCATTGCAGAAAATTCTCGAGCAGTGTTCAAAATTTGAAAACGAGTGCGGTTAACTTAAGTGTGCGGTTATGTTACCAAACGCAAAAGCATGCAGAAAGTAGTACTTACGCCGCATGAGTGTTAAAAAAATATATATTTTATCTTTACGTTTGTAATTTTAGGAATTTACAGCATGATAAAGATACTTAAATTAAGTAGTTAATTAGTATCTTCTAGTAATTTCACTAGAAAGTAAATGAGACAAGGGTCAACGAGCGATAGATGAAATGCATACTACCTGTATAGTGTATACTTCCTCATTTGACAAACTTACACTTCCAGTACAGGCCCAGCATTACCTACTGCACTAGTTTAACTAACGGGAAGAATTACGAAGCTTTTATAAGAAACATTCGTTAAAGGGGTTAAGTAATAAAATGGAGTTATGGACCACCGTATTGTAGGTATTATCAATCTTATTTTTTAATTGCAGTATAGACTTAAGATTCGGAAGAAAGTGTATTTTTTCATTTAATGGATATAGGATACTGAGATATAATAATATTATCTTTTTACGAAAAATACAATTTTTATATGGACGAATGCGTGTATGAAATCTAATATAATTTGCTTGTATTTGATATGATGTTGCTATAAGCTTACTTATTATATCACTTATTTTATTATATTATAA
>DWAK01000528.1:0-10287 GCA_018230145.1 Lepidochrysops patricia
AATCACGAGTAGGTTCTTATTTTAAAAGGATGCCAATGATTTCAAAGTCACCCTGAATATGGCTGAGAATTAAAAATTATTTTATTTTATTTAATTACCTCTAACTGTGGTTCCATATCAGGTCGCATAGGAAGTGGCGGTCGTCTCGGCAGATCTTGAAGGTCTTCGTACAGAGGTGCCGGGGGCGGTACCCGTCTTTGCGACCCACAGTTGGACTTTGAAGGAAGTAGGTTTGTCACCTTTCGCTTATGCCTGAAAAAGAGAAATAGTTTGTAAATAAAAAAAATCTAACAAAGTAAAAGAACACGTCGCTGATTGCAAATAAAACCATTTTTAACGGATTTTATCGCGGTTTATTACATTCGCAGTCGCTGATGTCAAACACAGTAGAAACAACAAATCAGCCCTATGTGAACATACACTGGATCAACCTCGCCATTATATTAGATTCGATAAACCACAAGTCCTGGCTAAAGAGCACCGTTACCGTCCTAGAATGATACGCGAGGCCATCGAAATTAAAAAGCACCCTAATTTTAACTGGGACGATGGCTGGGTGGTGCCATCTAGTTGGGATCCAGTGATAATTAAAATTAAACCCAAATAATATTCGCGTAAACTTAAGAAATCAATACAAAAAAATTCTATGTTCCGTCTCATCAGTCGATGAATATACAGTAGAAACTCGATTATCCGGCCCTCAGTTATACGGATTCGCGATTATCCGGACTACCGACTCATTATATTAAAATTACCTACAAGTCGAATTTATGCAAGCATGAACGTGTCGGAACTAGCGTTACCCCGCACGCGCCCCGTGCGATCGCTCCCCCGCGCGATTCGTTATTGTTTTAGTTACCTAGCTGTTGTTCCTCCGATCTGACGTGTGTCACGTCATGTACTTCTTTTACTGGATAATGCGCCAACCCATCCTTCAGCTGAACTCTTAGAGAGAGAAAATGGAAAGTTTAAAGCAAAATTTTTGCCTCCTAACGTGACATCCTTGCTACAACCAATGGATCAAAGTGTTATTGAAACATTGAAACGACTTTATAGAAAACAACTTTTACGTAGATTGTTATCTAAAACAGAAGAAAATCTAGAAGTAGAAAATGATGCTGGACCATCTCATGATGAAGCACTCCATGCCCTGGAAACAGCTCTCAAATGGTTTGAAAAACAAACTGAGAGTGATACTGTAAGTTTACTACAGCTGAAACGAATTCGTGATATAGCAGCAATAAAGAGAAGAAATGGCTTACGTCAAATGACAATTACCAAATATTTTAAATCATATTAACCTTATTACTTTATTTCATTATTACCAAATGCAAATTACCAAATATGTACACATTGTAAGCAAATTGCACATTCGTACCTAAATATTTTATTTTATGATTAAGACTGCAGTATTTAAGTATGTACGTACATGTATGTATGTAATCTAAGAAGATGTATCTCCTAATAATTTCTTAATAAACATTGAATTTCATTGATATGTATTTGTTGTTTCTAATAAATAGCAGTATGCACAAAACCCGCTTTTCTTGGTACATTCGATTATCCGGATTTTCGATTATCCGAATGCCTAACGACAATAATTAGTCCGGTTAATCGAGTTTCTACTGTAGTTATAAATGCCCCAAAGGAGGTAAAAAAAGGCTGCTACGAGTTTAAAAATCGAACAAATACACCAAATACGTTGTAACGAATCGAGCTTCACAGAAAATATTATATTTTCGATGAAAAAATGAACGAAGAATATAATTAAATCTGTAAACCATTCGGGCGCACAATTTCTTACTTCATTGAGCAAAATTATTTCGATTCAGAGCGAATTATATTCAGTGGGTTATTTCTAAATGAATTAGTCACGGCACTCAAAGGCATCGCAAGAAATACTAAACTAGCCGAGGTCTTTGTTGAAGTTTAAGTGCCTCCAAGAAAAATACTGATTGGGTACTTGCAATAAAGGTAGTGTGTGCACGTCATTGATATACAAAAAACCCAAGATTCCCACTCAACGTCTGATAAACGTCCTCGAAAAATGAGTGCAACGTGCACCCATTGTATGCATATGCCCATGTAATAACAAATTTAAGTAGTTCGAATAAAGTTCAACTTGCAATAATATTATCCTTGGAGCTTATAGTTTTCTATAACATTTTAGGGACACTTTCGAATGTTACTTTTGTACATGACTGTTAATCTAGGGTTTTATGTATATCAATGGTGCATGTGTAAAAAAAAAAAACGCTTATATTAAAGCCCAAAAGAATTTAATGGTTTGTAAAGATTTTATTGAAGCACAAAAGCTATAAAAATTAATAACACCATATAAACATGGCAATGGCACAGCTCTAACACGAGGAAGTTAACATTAAACTATGATTTTTCTAGCCACGAACTGATAAAAGATAACAGTATCGTAGACCACCCACACGACGTTTACTGAAAGCGACGGTTGAAATATTGTTACACGGTTTTGGTTGTAGTTGAACTGATAAAATTGAATTTTTTATTGTCTTATTCTATATACTTTAGGAATTCCACGTAAAGCTATGAAGGAGTTAAGGTTCATTTCTACACATAAAATTCTTTTTTTTTGTTGAATAGTCCATTTATAGAGGAAACCTTAATTATATATCACATTACGCTGCGACTAATAGGAGCGGAGCAGGCATAAAAAATGTGTGCGCGGAATGCACGGCGACGGGTAACATTTTACGTGTCACAAAGATACCTACTATTAAACGCGTACGAAGTCGCGGGGAAAAGCTAGTGTTGAATAAAGCCAACATTAATGTTTACAGAAATAACATAATTGTAACCCTTAGCGGGTGTATCGTCAATAGTGATGGGATTTTACGACGCATCGATAAAACTAATCTATAAATCAAACCGTACTCGGTACTTCAATACAAACGAACGGTTATTTATTGCTCGCATCTCCCTCCTGACGACGTATTTCGGTTGTAAATTGTAATAAAAACTCTAATGAGCTTAAGTCATAATTAATTTCCTCTGGATATTTTCTAATCTGCCGGAATCCATCTCGAGATGGGACGATAACGTTAACATCTAGATGTTTTATCTTACATAACATCGAGATTTTATACCGGTTCCCTATATTTATAGCGATTGTGAAGTTAACTGGCGATTGCAGCTAAATATACTCCGAATAAAGAAGTAAAATTTTATTCGCATTTTAATACATAATGGATGTTATATTTTATCGAGGAGCATAGCATACACAAGGGGGCTAGATACGTCATAATATATGAACTAAACAAAGGAACGCCGAGAGACTTGTCGCATACGAAGATATGACGTCATGTATCACTGAATATACATATCTTACGAGTAACAGATAGTTTGCGGAGTATATGAATACATTTCGAAGGAGAAGTGCAACCGTTGAAGCCCACGGGAGGCAGAAACATTAGGACAGTGCAGTTCCTAGTACATAATATCTTAACACGGCGATGTCATAGATAGTTAACATCAATTTGTACTAAGGTACAGACGGTTATGAGCGCTTGAAACACGTTATAATAGCTAATTAGCTTCTAGGAGGCATGATTATTACAGTGGAATTTCAAGGAACATAACAAGTTTGATTAATATCATTGTCCCGCTGTGTGGTACCTATCAATTTTTTTTTTGATCTCACTTGTAAAACACAAATATAATATCGTGTTATATTAAAACGTATGTTCAGACACGAACACATAAAACGGAGAAAATGTAATCATGCCTGTACATTATTCCTGTATCGCGGCATCAATCGTGCCATAGAATTTAATTATCGATAGAGCGTTTGAAGAAGGTGAACCTTTGAAAGGCATTTTCGATACAAAATATCACACGAAACGAAGCTCAGTGTTAAAATTGACACTAGACCGTATTAGCGTGGCTCGTATCACACGTCACAGCTCATTACCTCACTACGTCGACAACAATATCGATACACGTCAATCAATCTCATAATACGTCTAAGCAATTAGTGATGCCCCACTAAGTACGGGGTATCGAGAAACCAGATATTGAGCTCATTGTGGTTATCGACAAAACGCGGTGTGAACTGTTTAGCAACAAAATATGTACATTTACATATTATTTTGATTGAGTTTGTATCGCACGGTATAGTAGGTATTAGCTGCTCATTTTCTAATTATATTTATTCATCTTTGAAGTAGCAAAACACAACCGTACCTGATCAATTAACGCCATTTTACAATCGTTAGGAGATAGAAAACAACAAACGAATACAGGTGTAAAATTTAATAAAATGCGACATAGAATTAGTTGCAGACCTGAATCAAAAGGAAGATCCACTACCATTAATGTTATTTAATACCCGTCCTAAAAACTCTGCTTTATTTGAAAGTCACTTTTACGGCGCCTAATTATACAACCCACCGAAACCCGCACGAGGCTAAATGCATCGTATGAATTCATTAGCGAAAGCAAATAATTCCAAATGGATAAATTCGTTAAAAATAAACAGGGAACGCAATTATTTGGCTTAATTACATAGCGGTAAATGAAGCAGTGTTTTCAATTTGTGCTTATGTAACGATCGGCTTTTTAATTGACTTTTATTTCAATAATCCACGACAACATATTTACGGCACGGTGATTTGTTTGAAATATATAATTGTGTCGTTTTGCGTTCGGTAATTGGCTGGAATGGTGTACTCAGTGCTAATTAATATAATTTATAAATTATGGATTGATTATTATCGCACAGGATGTATAGATGAAGCGTGACGCGAAATTTTACTAGTACAAACTCTTGGAATATCGCACAACTACATGTTATAATCTTGTTAATTGTAGATCTTGGATCCAGACTCGAAAACAACTTGTTAATATTGAAACTGAGACAGTGGATTCAGAAGCAATTTCGTCGAGAGGCGGACCCGAGTTCGGAACTTTAATGTAACTTCGATATGCCAATGTTGGAAACTTTTCCGACTGGTTAAGAGTTCTTATAATGGACGTTAACACGAACTATCGAGGGGCCTCTGTTCACTGTCTTTAGTAGTGGCGAGGCGTCTAAACAACTCCATTGCCATCGGCTTCCCTTTTGAGTCAGTGTTTCGAAATTCCCTTATTGCACTGTACTGTATGCAGTACACATTCCTTATTTAGCGACTACGGCTTCCCTTTAGAGCAAATTCACCCTTCGCTACGGGTCTTTAGCATAATTTATTATTTCATTGCATCCAAATAAACAGCGAGCTCTTAATCCATATCGCAGATTTGAATTAGTTTAAGAATACTAGTTTGGTGTTTCTTCGGCGTCGAAATCACGCCAGCCTTTTCTGTTACACTTCGCCTCATTGATAACACCGAGTTACACCTGTATTCACAAACAATACTAAGGGCTCATAGTACTCACGATCGCATAGGCTTTTCAGTGTAACCCTTCCAAATTGAAAAGAAGTTGTTTGTCTGTCATATTTTGAGATTGACATTTTGTAGGTCATTGTTATCTGACAATTGAAAAATCATCACTTAAGCAAGTAATGTTCATGAATACGAGTGTTAGTGTTGTAAGAGTTATGTTTTAAATAATGGGTGACATCAGTTACAATCTAATATTTCTTAACTTCTCTGTTATGTCATGTCATGTCTGGTGTCTCACAGAAGTAATTATCTGAAATCGCATTCATTTCGATCTGACATGTGTTACGTTTGGAGTTTGGACGTGTGAAGTGCTGACTCGCAATTTTAAATTTAATTGTGCTCGAACTGTTTTCAAGTTAATTACTAATTATTTATCATTTTCACTATCACCGTTCATTTTAAATGTCCGTTTTAAAATTGATTAAAGCTTTTATAAATTGAAACAGATTTAAGCAAATAAAATAGTTTGGAGCTATTCCACGAAATACGTTTTGATTTTAAAGACCAGTAGACCGTAACAATTTAATGACAAAATTATAGGTTAGTTCACCAAAATAGACTGTATACTGTATGTACATCGCATAGAGCATTACATACTGAAGCGATGCGTGAAATTCTTCGGACTATTCAACTCTTCGAATGAATTGAGATATCATGCAAATTTGTGATTGTATGCAGATCACCAATAATAAGAGGCCTGCCTCACTATTAGGCACCGATACAGATGGGCGACAAGCGATAAAAGTAAATGAATCCTATACGGTCGCGATACGATCTATATTGCCTTGAGTTTATGCGTCCAGGGATAATCCAACCGTAGTTCACTCTCCATAATGAGAAGAAACAATGGGGCTTAATAAAGACGTTATGCCATACGCGTGTGTGACCCTATGTTTCCAATAATCATCGACGAGAAAGATATCTATTTGTTCTGATTCAGATAATCGTGCTGAGATAAAATGTAAAAAAAATACCAATAAAATCTTCAAATTAGTAAAGAATAAAGAGAAAAATATATTCCAATTAGAAATATTGCATTTCCAAAGAGCGGAAAACCTAAAGTAAAAGAATTAGACGCAGCATCAAATAATAATAATAGTAATAGCTGCTGGATCGATTAAGATGGGATATATTATACTTTAGTATCCGAAAAAGGATTAGAATGCAAGACAGCAAAGTGTACGGTAAACTCGATTTACTGATTTCTGCGTAGCGGGAAACTCGTTGTTATATATCAAATATATAACAACGAGTATACGAGTATACAAATAATGATCTTAATTTCTTGAGTGTTCAAATACGATATAGTCATAGCTACAACTGCTGCCTTCATTCGCCCCTCGGAGTTAAGACAAAGCGACCCTGTAAATAGTCCATTGTGCTGTACTGAGGGCCCTTGCCGGGTTTATGCGGGTTTTTTTGATTGCAACTCCATTGAGAGCTGTTTGCACAAGGACTTTGGTTCCGTTAAATCTCTGATATAAGGCTTTCGATAATTGTCACGACTTTTATGAGATGATTTATTAATGTATAGACTCCACCCGCTTCATTATTGTACCACGTGGGAATACTGTAGCTATTTGGAATAGAGCCTTTGCCCTCCCTTGTTGTTCTTCTCTGTTCCTGTTTCAAATCTCATGATACTGAATTGGTAGCTGATTTTACGTGTTAGGCATATTATGTATAATGATAGTTAGTATTAAGTATATTATATGCATTTACTATTCAATTATGAATAATAATTAATACTTAAGTGTAGAAATACCTAAGTCTGAATAAAAAATGATTGTTTCTTCTCTTATCGATGCGTACAAAACAATTATAAAAATGAGATAAGATTAATTAATTATTCATTCAATGTTATTTTGAAATATCTCTGATGTGTTTAGGTAAAAACAATCATCCCGGAAAACAATGTAGATTGTTGATAGTATCATCGGAATAGGGTTCGTAAATTATTAACTAATTACAGTGCAGGATGTTTGAATATTCAGAGGAACGCCACGTTGCGCAAGAGTCCCGCCCTCGCCGTCTATTGGTCCGCCATTTTGAATACGACCAATCACAAGCAGCACACACGTACAGTATAATTTTGGCATAATTAGTCACGCATGAAAATAAAAAAACGTATCACTCGTAGGAAGTTCTCCGCTGTATAGTATTGTAGTATGAAACAGGTGCATCTCACGGTTGTTAGACAATTTGTAAGACCACAAGAAAAAAACATAGATGTTTCTTGCTCATGAGATAGATTTTTGATATCAAGAAGCGAAAAAGCTATTAAAGAATTTCGACACTTGTAACAGTGCATGTATTTTATATAGTTGATAAAATTAAACACGTCAAGAGATGCTAGTGACTTAAAGACATTTCCAGACATTAGTGGGGTTTAGCCTTTATAATGCACATTTCAAAGCTTTGGTTTCATTATCAGCATAAAGGAAGTCTAACATGCATCCGATCCAATATTGACAGTGACGATTTATGAACAATAAACGGACGGCTGCCGCATTGTTCTAAAATAGACTATATTTTATCCTGCAAAACGTAAACAAACAACTTACTGTTTGTTTAGAATTTTACTTTAATCTTCCGTTCAGTATTTCCTGAGCTAGTTCTAATTTTATGTCTCCAGAATTAGCGTCATTCTTTCTTATTTCTTCTCCTTTGTTATGCTTGGGACTTGGCTGCGACTTATTTAAATAAAATTTAATATTTGTAACGATATTTATTTCAAGTTTCAACTAAAAAGAACAAGACAAAACCTATAAAGTGTCATTTGAATGAATGTTTATGACTCATCTCGTGGCTTGCAACATAGTGATACTGCCGTAGAGCTTCTACTTAAAATTAAACATTCGTATCTGTTTTAAATTGTTTGTCTAATGTAGCATCTATTTATAATTAATAATTTGCGGTTGCGATAATAATAATAATGAACTGTCCCTGTCGTCAGTATATTGTCGCAGCTCGCAGCCTACTTATCATATGGAAATTAGCTCCATAAATCTCGTAACGTCAAACTGTCCCGCGTGACGACGTGCGTATTGTGACGCGTGTAATTAAAACTTTGTGACGTGTTGCTCATGAGAGCTCAGCGGAATTAAACTATTAAAATAAGCAAAGTATGATGATCTGCGAGACGTTGACGAGGATATTACTGAAAAACGTTAAATTGCTTGTAAAAACGCAAAGCTTAAAATTATATTATAATATAATTATCTAAAGTGAATGTAAATATTAAGTTGGTAAACTTTAAGGTAAAGTATAATAAAGTTGATATTTTTGTGTGACTACTGACTACTAATTCTAAAGACTTAAACAATTTAAATGTGATCACTACAAACAAAAATTTGAGAAGAAAAAGGAAACAGCTGAAGCTTGTAACTTGGGGGGCCAAAAATATTAAAGTTCGGATTAAATCTTGAATAGGTGACAGCTACTCCAATCAACTTTCTCAAGCCACTGCCACTGCCGTGTGTGACGACGGTTTGAGCGCCGATTAAAGTGTCACACACCGGCACTGGGGACTCCTCTGCTACGAGTAATAACAGAGCTTTGTCGCTTTTGAGAATAACTTTAAACGGCTATCGGAGAATTAACAACGCGGTAATGAGATAGTGTTAACGATTTGAAATTGTTTAAAGTATTCTAAGATTCAGTTGGAGAATTTGTTTTTCGACTGTACTATATTACATTGTGGTTACCTATAGTACAACAATTATCATAGAAGTATAATTAATATGATGTTCTAGTTCTTCAATCGGCGGAAGAAAGGCAGAATAAAGACGGCCATCTGCCATAGACAACGATTGCGATTTACAGAGGAAAAGAAAAGGTCTTCGTACAGGTGCTGCAGCTGTAGAAACAATATATTAGTTAACAAACTATTTAACTTACTTCCAAACCAATATCGCCCCGACTAGGACTCCAATGACTAGCACGACCGAGCAGAGCGCGATGGCGGCTGACGTCTGCAGAGACGGCCCGCTGTGGTTGTACGCGTCTATTTTCTGGAAAAAGCAGAATTTTCATTAGGATCATTTAAATTATGTGACACGATGTTAATAACACGAATTAAGCATATTCAACGCACAAGACTGGTGTCGGCGGTGAATTGCTCACAATTAGGTGACCAGTAGCTCGTTTGCCTCTCAGAAATGTATAAAAAAAATTAAAACAACGATACTAATACAAATAATAGCTGTAAATAAATTAATAATATAAATATTCTAGAAGTATTAAAACGTTAATAATAATGTGTAACAAAATATTGAATTGTAAATGTTAGAACTGTTATAACAGTTCTAACATTTACAATGGTAATAAGGCGAAACATTTCAGTAATCTAATTAGATTGTGGGTGAGATGAAGAGAAGTGACTTATATTTAGGTACATAATAAAGGAATTACAAAATGAAAAATACGAAGAATTAATCCATCCTAACTAATGCCCATTATTATAGGAATTGTTAATGTTTTGTATTGTTAATGTTTCATTGTAGTGCTTTTAAATACTATTACGAAAAATATCACAGAGGGAAATAAATTGGGGCGCCATTGGACGAAAAAGCGTTAGCAGTTGAATACTCATTATGACACTCCCGAATCTATTCGAGCCAATATAAGCTCTATATACACACATGAATGGGTCATATTGCCGTAAGTTATGACAAATGGGTGAAACTATGTTGCTGGAACATTTCCAATGCTTCACGTATCGAATTATTCTCCTATTGATATTGGCTGTGATTAATTTCCAAGAGGAATGGTAATATTGAGCTCTGAATTGGCCGCTGCCTACTGTTTTGTATTCTTTATTTCACCATCAATATCAGCTAAAAACATCGGTTGTATTTGAATTAAGTTAAT
>DWAK01000529.1:0-10287 GCA_018230145.1 Lepidochrysops patricia
TGCAACAAACTTTTATCTCAATACGATGCGTCCATAAGTGTAACCATTTCTAAATAATCGCATTTGGACTATTAGGTACAAAAACTGTTAAGTAGAAAAAGATAAACAGTTTTTTTTCTCTCCTGAAAAGTTACTTTCTTTAAGATACGAGTTTGGGAAAGTAAGGCATCGAATTGCCATTTGCCGTGTACGAATAAGAGTGATTTGCTTGTAGTAGTGTAATCTTGTACAGTTTAGTTGTTTGTGCGTGAAGCGGCATGTTCTTTCTGTTGTTACACTTAAAAATATATCGAACATTAATTCAATGACATGATACAACGATAATTATGATTATTAATAAATCGTTGCGGTAAAATCGCCGGACTACCGTGTTGGCTGTTGCATATAAAGGAAACATTATTTTGGATTTTAAGCAACAAGCTAAATTATTTAATTACAGTCTAAAATTAAATGTAATTACACAAAATGAATATTAAAATTAATTGGCTGCATTCTGAAATGATCTTTAAAGTTTTGTAGTCGTAATTACAGGAATAACTTAAAATATCCCTAATTCTCCGTTGAGAAATGTGTTGTTGTAAAACAATAAAAGTAACAGTAGCTAAATAATAGTAAGTGTGTAATAAAAGCAGTAATTTTAACAAAAAAGCCATAAAGGGAACACGTAATGATTTATGAGGGATGTTCGAAGTTTGAAATGCCGTAGAGAATAGATACAACTGGCCATTAACAAAAGCGATTGATAAAAGTAGCCAAAAAAGTTTAACAAAAAATTTGTAGAATGTCCTAAATCTGTTTTGTTTTGATCTTCAATGACCTTGTCTTAATTGTAACAAAAGTATCTACAATAGAAGCAAACAAATAAGATACATTAGCGGCTAAATAAACATCTACTCAATAAAGCTCTACTGCAGATATTTGTGGGTAACATAAAAAAATAAACAAAATTGTAGACGTAAAATATAGAGATACTTAGATTTAAGCATAAGAGATAGCTTAAGCGAATGTAAAGTAGGTATATTATTTGTAAAGAAGACATAAGAAAAACTGATTACATACCTGTAATATGGCCAACTGGAAAATGCGACTGGAACAGAGGGCCGAAGGACGGGACCACCGAAGCTGGACTCGGCCATCCTAACCCGTGGTACGCCGCTGCCGCCGCCGCTAGAGCACTAAACGGAGTCGGTCTAATCGGCCCGTGTCTCTCTTTATCGCTCGGCGTCGTTCTATCTTCTTCGTCGCTCTGCATACCATTTTGTAAATCTTCTACGTCGACTATCGAGTCTTCCTGGTTGACGGAATCTTCGTATTCATCGTCCGAGGACGTTGGTGCGTGGAGGTTTAGAGGGGGAGTCTGTGATGTCGCTCTAGGTGACTTGCCGCCGGGCAGCTCCGGCTGAGCTCCTGGGGATTGACGGAGAGGGGACTCGGGGATCGTCCGGTGGTGTCTGATCATCTCGGCCGTCTCGTCGCTCCCCTTCGTGTCTGCCAGGATAGACGCCACGCTGAAGCTTATCCTCGTCGCCTTAGGGGGTTCTGTCGCCTCGGCCGGGCTGCTGGGGTACCTTGATACACTCTCGATCGCCATGTTCACTTCTTTGTCCTCAAAATTTTGTTTCCTTAACATTGAACGCCGGTCAGTTCCATTTAGCACAGTCACTTGCGCGATCGGGGATCGTGTACGCATGCGGACGCGGTCGAAGGTTGACTGGCCGCGGTGGCGCGGGAGAGACCCTCGCCGTTTCGTTGGGCGGTGCTATGACAGGCTCCGCCTACTATAGAGCCGTCCCGCTCAGCCAATCGACCGTTCGAGTACGAATTGATCCGAGCGGGGCGCGGGGAGGGGAGGCGATTTAGCACGCTCTTATCTCGTTAGTCTCCTTTGTGATTCTCGATGTTTTTTTTGTACGAATCAAAACATAATTACCTTTTGTAGGGGTTCGCGTTTGATCGCACTTCGCCGGGTATAAAGTATAAAAATATAATGACGCCGAATGGCTGCTTGTTAAATCCTTTTGAGGATGCTCCGCTTTGCTGGTGTGACGCGGCTGAGATCCGTTGCAAATTAGCTGCGTTATTTACTCGTGATTTAACGGCGTGATTTATTTTGAACATCAATTGCTTCAACAATGCGGTTTATTTGGGGACTATTTTGTTCTCTACGCGTTATTGATTTCACGTCACCGTTTAGTTGTACCTACCGTTACCGATTTGGGGTTAATTTACCTATATATTTTAAAATTTTATATTACGCTTTTTCGCTCCTAGAGAGCGAGATAAATTTATTTTCAGCTTCTTCTTAAGCTTTTTACATCAGTGCAGATTTAATTTTCAACAACTGAAGTTTTCCTTACGATAATTTCACTTACATACCTACCTATTATCTTTTTAGTACTTTGCCCTTTTTAACGTTCTTTAGTGTCTGTAAAGCTTACTTTATCTAATAATCTACGCACCACGGTATCTAGGTACCAAGTACAACACTATAAGACCTAGTTTTAAAATTTATTGGTACATATATTTTATTACCTAATAAGGAGAAAAAACGTAGCATTAAGATTAATTGAGAGATTTCTATTGTAAAGAAAGATTTGCGTAGAAAGAGAGATTTCCGCCCAAAAAAATCATAGGTACGAGTGCTTCCGATATTTGTGCAGAAATAAAAAATATGAGAACTGATTGGGTATTTTTACTAATACTTGGATTAATTACTAATGCTTGGATGAATAAAAGTGATTTTAATGCCACTTTCGTCCAAATTACAATTTTTTAACCAAAATGGCGATTTTTTTTGGCGATTGCTGCTTTAAAGACTTCTACTCTACAACTGGATTAGTAAATAGTCTAGTCTACCTTGTAGGTACTATTCTGGCTTAAAATGGTACTTAATAGATTTAAAAGTAGCGTAGGTAACTGTCATTTCTAATTTGACACTCATAAATAAAACTCAAAATAGTTTCTACAGCTCCTTAAAAGCTGAAATTAATATCATTTCCTATCACTTAACACTTAGCTTGTCCAAAAATAACGTGGGGAACATCATTTTTAGGGGAGATATTTAGTCGATATCCCTGTCTCTTTTACACTTAGGTGTCAAACGCACCCGTCCCTCTCTCCCGTTAATAGTTGGTACTAAATAGGTATTTAGTATTCGGAAGGGAAGATGGTTAATTAAGTGGGGTGCCGAGAAAAATTGCTTTTATGTATGAAATCAGATAATACTGATCCCTATCTTCCCGATCATAGCGTATAAAATCGTACGAATCAGGTTCAAAGATTTATTTTTATTAATGCGATACGTGATTTTTGAAATGGCTACGATGTTTATGTATGAGATAATTTTAACCATACGAGATATTAATTTCAATTTATTATTAAAATGAGGGTGCGTCATTTTGATTAAACATTTTATTTGATTAAAAGACGCTGTTTTTGCTAATTGACTGTGATTTTTGTAGCCATGATAATCAGATAGGTACTTATAGGGTATTTTTCCCGTCAGGAATTAGGTAGTACCTACCCAACTTTAAAATACTAAGGTACCTTGACACTTTTATATGGAATAAGTCATTTGTTGGATGTTTCACTAAATTAAAGTTATTTAACGAAAATTTAATTATGTTTTGATGTTTCAGCCATAGTCATTCGACCGATTTTTTTAAAATCAATAATTAGCTGAACTTTTTCTAGAAACGTCTTTAAACAACCACATGTATGTTTTTATACTAATGATGCGGTATGGCTGGTCCAAATATAGCGCAGTCACACAAGCACGCCAGGAATGCCGCTATATGATTTACGTTTTGGCGGGAAAAAATTGTTCCATTTTCGAATTGTTTTTTTTTTTCTGACTCAGTTGCCAGTGTTTGCAAAGGCACCGTTACTAGGATTAGGTATTATTTAAGATATGTCCTCTATCTTAATTATGTGTCTTAAAAGCGTACCTAAGTTCTTAATTCTTCTTATTCGATTTTAATAAGGTAAAAGGTACGAATACATTTTCATTTGAATATTCTCTCCAAAAATATCTCTCTCTCTATAGTATAGAGATAATATTATCTCTACTGTTTACATTCTACTAGAGATAGTTGTGCATTTGTTCAATAATGGACACTGGGTATGCAAAAACTTATATTTCCTAAACCAATGATTAATAAAATATTATTAAATGAAATATAATAACAGCGCTTTTTAAAGTGTTAAGGCAGCGTATTAACTTAGGTAGGTAGCAGTAGCGAAGGGTGAATTTTCTTCAGAGGGAAGCCATAGTCGCTATATAAGGGATGTCACTGTGCTGTATAAAGATACAGCATATAAGTAAATTTTGAAACACCGATTCAAAAGGGAAGCCGATACTAATGGAGTTGTTTAGACGCCTCGCCACTGGTAGGTAGGTATATCAAAAACACAGATCTGCTATTTCAATATTTACATACAAATTGTAAATACACGTGTGTATGTAAAAACATTATGATGTATGGATGGGGAACACATTTCACGAATTCTTGTAGACACCTGAGGACTATTAACACGAATGTCAAAATATTCTTCAAATATTTCGTACCAAATTACATTAGGGTTAACTTATATTTTCTTGAAAATAGATCTTAACGCGTGAAGATAGAGTTCGATTTTGTAGAGTTATCTTAATTGGATTTTAAAGACAGTTTAGATGTTTCCTATACAGTTTAATTGCTAAGGAAGTATGCGTTTGAATGCTTAAGTATCTTATATCAGAAATCGTAGTGATGTGCCAATTTATCGATAATTTGTGATATTAATAGTTCAATTATAAACACGCTTAAACTGGTTAATGTTGAGGTGATTTTGATAGAATTTTATCTGTTTAATTGTGGTACCTTTACCAGTAAAAGCCCTATGATATGTTATAATTTATAAGCCATCGTTAAATTGAAGCGACCGAGAAAACTCTCAGACTCTATTTCGCTCTACCGAACTACAACATACTCGTAGATTACATACATACCTATTTAAGCTTTGTGCTCCGTTATAAGTATGTCCGTATAACAGCTACGTTGGTGTCAATTAAACGAAGTTTATTAATCTTATAATTATTCTTACATACCTACAGAACAGATATACCTATTTTGCATTTGTTCATCAAACAGTGTTTTTTTTTTAATTTTTGTTTAGGTACTTTTTTATTTAAAAATATAACATTGTTTATTTTAAAACATAACCCAACAACATGATCTCTGAAAATAAATATCAGCTTAATACAGATATTAATACAGACAGAATCAGATAAAACATATCGACAAATCATCAATCGAGATCCTCGTCACAACACTAGCTCATCAGGACATCAACAGCGCCGCAAGGACAATTTGTAACGTCACAACGACTCGTATTACACATGCCATAAATCATAAAAATCGAAAAAAAAAACAAAACACTCGCCCGGCAAAATGTCTGCTAATTATCGTCTTCCTAAAAGTTCGCTTTAATTATGTGTCACTGATTGATTTATTATAAAAAGTTTCGCCTTTCCAAGTTCTGGTTTCGTGTTAGATGAAAAAAATATTTATTCTATAGTTTCTATAAGAAAAATGCGAATATTATGATTTCCTGATACGCACAACACTAGAGAAAATAATATTAAGTCATAACAGATACAATAGTAAGTCTTCGGAAATCATATTTTTTGCGTGGAAAAGACAGACGATTTAGAAAAACGACGATGCTCAAAGTATTAAAAAGTAAATTTGCTGCATTTATTTTAGGAGTTTTTATTCCGAGTATTCACACGGTTTTTAACATCCCATGGATCGAAAATATCTTGTAGTAGACAGGTATTAGGTAGTAGATAAATATAGAGAGATATTCCATCGAAATAAAGATTAATACCTATGTCGATCTGTGGCATAGCAAGTACGTACTGCCTACAGGTTTTATATTGTAGAGTCTCTATTTCATAGAGCTGTTACCGTGTAGAGTAGTTACGTATAGATATGGTGTTTATTTTCGCGAAGGGTGAATAAAATTGGGGCAAAAGATCTCATTTAGAACACGAAAGTCGTTACACAAATATGGTGTTGTTTAATAAAATTACTACTGTGATATTTTTTATTCTATAAATTAATAATTGAAATATCATTTGTAATTCGATTAATCGTTAATCGATTATTTGACAAAACAGTTTTTTGCATATTTCTCCGCTTGTAGATTGAGAATTTATGCAAAATATTGATGTTTCGTACAAAAAAATACTTAACTAATTGTTTAAACCAATTCTGAACTTATTACATTTGGGCCTACAAGTTTCCATCTCCTTTAGCGACAAAACTCGACACTGTATTGAGTTGTGTTACACATTGTGTTACTTTGTGTTTAGTTCTAAGTGTAATAAATCTCATACTGGAGTATGTAAATATGTGTAACATGGAATTGTCGAGTGGCGCACACAACGACCCAACTCAACACAGTATAGAGTTGTGTCGCTACATGGAAAACTTTTTTTTACGTGGGGAAATGCCTAAGACATTCTAAGTGAGTTTTGTACAATTATTATAATTCTCGTGTCATTAGAACACACTCTTGAGAGGCAAAACAACACAACGAACTGTATTTTAACGCCGTAACGTAGAATCTACGTCATTCTACGCTCTACTCCACAACGTATGGGTTATAAATATTTCGCGCGTGTGATACATTTCGTTTGATATAGCGCCACGCCATGTCTAAATGTTTTTATGTTTTCACCGGATAATGGACGATTTCGGAGACAGATAAATAATAAAATATATAATATATGAATAATTGTTTCAAGCATTTTGTTAAATCAGCAAAATATACCTATGTAGTTAGTACAGTTTTAGAGTAAAGGCGTTTCGTCTCATTTAATCAAAAACATCTAAAAAAATGAGATATAAAGCATAGATTAGTGATTGGTCCGTGGAGTCCGTGTACATGAAAAATGTGGCAACTTTTAGTCCACCGATTTCACGTATCCGTCTGCTAAACGTCAAAAATGTCAAGAAAATGTATAGTCGTTTTACGCACACTACAATAATAAGTTACCGCATGGAATCTGTCATTTCTTTATTAAGAGCTCCATCTTATCGTAGCGCGCGGAGATCTATCCTTTATCTATGGCTAGCTAGTTCGTCCTATAAGTCCTGAGACAAATTTATCCACGACAGTAAGTATAAAAATCACTCTTACAGAAACTGTGGTAAAATACCCTTAAGCATGGCCGGCGGGCGTGGTTAGCAAAAAGCGCTTATTTGTTCGATTTTAATGCGGAATTTTAATCGACGCTGATAGGAGTTTTTGTTCCGTCGCTTACTCAAATATTCTGCGAAAACCTCGCCAATTAACATTGTTCACAAAATGGCTGACCCCGCCATCTTGTTTTCTTAAAGCGATAATGTTTTTATTTGTGTATGTTCTTGTTTAGTTGTATAATGAAACGCTTATTTTTATTTGGGATGGTGTGGTATTTAACAGCAATAGGTATAGGTACATACTTTTAGGGATGATATATAGCAGCTAGTATAATCACATAGATATGATAGAAAGTATTTATTATAATTATTGACCTTTTCGTAACAAACTTTTAAAAACAAAAAATGGTCAAACTTAAGCAACTTCCAAAGGTAATCCACCATATTAAGCCTGATAGACTTAATTAAAAAAAAAACATCCTTTTAACTTAAAATATACATTATACTTCACAGAACTGCTAGTCTTTTATGCATTGACTTTAACCTCCAGATTTTAACATAAAAAAACAAAACATTCCAAATTCGAAGCATTCTAAATTCAAACGCGGTAAACGTCGTCGGTCAGTCTGTTAGAAACACAAGTGGCGTGTTTTTTGTGAGCCATTTTGTGGGGCCATTAGAAACAAATTCGTCTATTGTGGGCTTGGGATTGATTGTAAAACGCCGGCAATGACCGGTGTGGGCGAAATTGTCAGATAAAACACTTTTGGGTTCGAGAAAGTGAGTTTTATTGTGTGCTTAACTGTAAAGATTTCATCTTGAATAAAGACTTATAAATGTAATGAAATATAATTGTATTGGTTAAGGGACAGATAGCTCATAATATAATTCATAATTTAATCCAAAGTTATTACTTATTATAATCACTCGAAAGTCAAAACTGATACCTATGCCTATTTAGTCAAATAAAAAAAGATTGAATTTAGATTTTGTAAAATTGTTTCATATTAATTATAATATGGAATAACAATATTGCAAATAATAGTTCCGAAATTTTAAATAGAGTCTTTTAATAGTCAAAACTAATAGGTATTTTTGTTGTAGTTATACATGAATTAAATTTAATGTATCTTACCGAAGCTGAAGGTTATATGTCCACGCAAAACTGTTTTATCTCCAATTTATCTATACTATACAGTAAGTTGGTCTAATGAGCACCACATGGCGCCTATTTCACGGCCTCCGTGATCTACGACGTCACGCCCCCTGCCTATTGATAGTCTATTGACTTGCCTATTGATAGACCCGGCCATTTAAAGGCTATTTTGTCCTCTGACGACCCTGGCTATTGATATCCACCGGTATATTCGAAGACTATGAATAGGTTTAAGTGAATTTGTGTGAAATGCCCAACAATGGAGAGTTCTCGAAGTGTAAGTGTCAATAAATTACTGCAAGATGAAGGAAGCGTTTATTTTAGCTCCCTCATATTATCGACTATTACTAAGGGTACAATTCGAAATAAAAAATGTTTACAGTTTCCTGACTCCTGTACACAATCATAAGATATATTATCATACACTAGATATATGGTTTGCACGCAAATAAATCTGTTATTTCTTATAAAAATAAAAGTACATATTGTCAGGAATTCACTTTTTATCATGCATGCTTCTAGTTCATTCAGGTATGATTTGACTTCGTTGTCATTTAGGTTTCCGAAGTATGAGAAAGATGCCATGATATTTCATTAACGAGAAATTTTATAAGAGATGATGAAATTGGCACATCCATCTTGCTCTATCTGACAATACCTCGCAAGTCTCAAAACGCACAATATTCAAATCACCGAGTGTTTGTCTGTTTGTCCCTCGTGTTTGTCGACCGCCGGCGCCGGCGCACTTAGTAATGGAATTCTAATTCATAATGTTGTATTAGTTAATGATTGTTTAATTTGAAGACAGTTGATGGAAATTAATGATGCTACAAGTGCATTAAAAACAGATACGCGCTATTAACGACAATTTGTTCATTGTTAATAAGTATTCGAGTTTATTTCTTTTATTTAAATGCACAAACATTAAGTGCTACACAAGTGCTACAATACAGGCAAAGTTGCCGCTTGAGATGACTTTTTTTGCCTTCAATTAAAAAGCCACGATCCCACACGGTAGAGTCCTAGACCCTGTAATTCAAATCCAATAAAAAATAATTGTTTTCTAAGTTTATTTTTATAGCACTACTTCTAACGTATAATAGTGATAGTTTATTTTAATCTTTTACCGAAATACCTCCTAAGTTCCAATATTTCATAGCAATAAACTTACACCGGTCCATTGAAGTGACCAATAAATCTTATCTCCCATTAATTCTCAATAACCACAAAACCTATTTTGGTCCACCGAGGTGGTCCAAAAAACTCACGGAATAGCAATTAGATAGTCATTGTGTCCAGCTGCTGGCGCGACCACTGGCATTGTCATTGGCATTGTTACTGGCACGAGTGCACAAAGACAAGGCGAAAAAAATTGTGCAAGTCTCATCTGCTTGGTAGACTGTTTGGAGCGGTTAAATTTTAAATGAATGCAATAAAAGGACATCAAAAAAGTGGACGTAATAGAACTGACAAAATCTGCGCTTGACCAGTTTTTTAACTGTAGGACTTTGGCACGAATGGGCCGGCTAGAATTTTATGTAAGGTTAGCTAAAGTTGGTGTAGGATTTAAAACGTAGTAGGATTTACGACTAAAAACGTAGTACAAAACGTCGTGTAAATGTAATGTTTTGAAACTGGTAGAGCAGCAATTTCGTCACCGAAGCTTGTTATGTGCAATTTCCTATCTCGCAACCTCTGCCCTCTAGACAGTGGCAAATCGTCGTTTTATGCTATATAATATTATATACTAGCTTTTGCCCGCGACTTCGTCCGCATGGATACTTTTGGATACCTACTTAACGAAAAATTTCACCCGACTTCATTCTCCCGATTTAGAAAAATTTTTTATGACTACTCGCTCGTATTGGTCTAAGCGTGATGTTTTGTAGCCTATAGCCTTCCTCGATAAATTGACTATCCAACTGTGAAAGAATTTTTCAA
>DWAK01000530.1:0-10284 GCA_018230145.1 Lepidochrysops patricia
TATTATAATTATATAATTAAGATGACTACATCTTTACTTTAATTATAATTGTGTTAACGTCTAGGAAGGTGAGAATTGAAAGAAATCTTCATGTACCTAGGTATAGTAATTATATTGAACTTTTAACAAATCATAAAGCTTAAGATAATTTTGTTCCGGAGTTATAGAGGCCAAACCAAGGGCTAAAGCGATTCCCACACTGCTCCGCGCTCCGGCGCGTAGTGCGCAATAGCTTTTGTATTTTATCGCTTAGTCAGTGTGTTGCACTACGCGATTTTCTATGCGAACTGATATACTTGCATACCAATAGCGAAGGGTGAGTTCGCTTTAGAGGGAAGCCGTAGTCGCTAAATAAGGGACGTGTACAATTGCATAATATAAGACAGTGCAATAAGGAAATTTTGAAACACCGATTCAAAAGGGAAGCCGATAATAATGGAGTTGTTTAGACACCTCGCCACTGTTGCATACAACGTTACAATCTGCGATAATGCACTAAGCACCGGAGCGCGGCGCAGTGTGGGAATCGCCTTGTAATTAGTATCTACTTCGAATAATTCGTTAAAAAACAAAGGCCAGTAAGCTCAATACGGAACCCTTTTCTATTCGAGGCTGGTTTATTGTAAAGGATTTATAAGGGTGGCAATATTAAAAAATTAAAATGTTCAAGAATATTTATTTAGGAATACAAAAATAACATTCACAAGCATTACATTTCATTACATCACATTGAGTACGAAACGGTACGGAAGTGTAACTCGGCCTAAACTTAATATAAAACAGTTAATTTTAATCATATTTTGTAGTGTCATATCTCTCATCTGAATCCAGACAACTTGAAAAAATCATTATTGTTATCTATCTTTAAGTTATATCATCTCAGAAAGTGATTCAGAAACTTAAACATAAATACTAATCAATGTCCGAAGCAGCGTCAATCTGCTCGTAAATGACTACGCCGTAAATACCTGGAATTGCCTGCCATCGTCAAGGATGGGAAACAAAATCATTATGCTGTGAGCTGAACAGTCGCCAACTAGACCAGGTTAATAATAATTGTAATAATAGTAATATCTATGTACATTTTATAAACGCATATCACTAAATCTACTTAAAATTTTATTTTATGAAAGAAATATATATTTTTATTTGATGTTACAGACCTTCTTCCAAACAGTTGAAACGTTTTTTTTTTTATTTTGCATGTATTATAGGTATAAATAAAGGTTTCATTGTCTATACCTCTTAGTGATGGTTTATTATTATTTACATTCCATTTCTATACTTCTGTGTGTTATTGTGTATTTTGTTATTGATAAAGATATTAAGTATACCTACTTAATTAATAAAATCTATGTTGATGTCATTTTTACCTTTAGTACAATAACCTTTATCATTAGTTTGGTTATTAAAAATGTTTATTTAGAAATTAATTAAAGTACTGTATACAAATATTTCGACTATTATAACAGAGCTTAAGCAAAGCAATGTATTTCTAAACGTAATTAAGGGGCAGAAAGGCTCACGCTCTTCGGATTTCACGCTCGTTGGAACGGAAATGCACAAAGTTTCCTTTTGTGGCGTTTCTCATAACTTGATTTGTGACGGTGCAACCCTTCAGTCGGGTTCCGGCGTGGCGCCGCTGAGGCGAGACGCGTCACTTCCGTTACACAGTGCACGACCAGGGATGTTAATCATGGTAACATTTTCTCCGTCGGTTATATACATTTATATATGTGAAAATGTTCGACGTCGACAGCCCTAGCGTGGCACGCCCCCGCCCGCCCATCGTTTTCCGCCCGCGTTTGTGACAACCGAGATACGCTGTCTGAAGACGCCACACACGATGTCTTGCAATTTTTACTGTCACGTTTCTTGATATCTTTTGTCGACTTTTAACGAAATTATATAAAACTCTTTTCAAGGTTTCGCAGTAGATTTGGTTACCTAAGATACTTTTTCTCATGTCTGATGTCCATTTTTTCGACTTTAGTACGCTGTCGAACTATGCGGAACTTCCGCGACGGAAAATCCGCTGCTTTGTTTTCATTGGCTCACAATGCTTTTTGCGTTACCTGTGACATATAAATGACTAATAAAATCATATGCGGAATTTTCCGTCGCGGAAAATTCCGCATAGCGTGTCAGCGCACTCAATTACTTTACTTATGACAATTACAGGTGGTTTGCTAGTTTCAATCGCAAGAATGTTATTAGCCTAGTACCATCCTGGTGCAGATTTACGTAGTCGAGGCACGCGTAAGTCCTTAAGTATGTAAATAGTAGCCCCAATAAGATTAACACAAAGCTTTTCCCAGTTACAGTGATAACAGCGAATATATTTTTTCTTCAGATACCCGTGGAAAACATGTAGTGCGAAATATAACCAGCGACCCACCCCGGCTTCGCACGGCTGCAATTCAATTCGTTGCGTAGTTTGGAAGATTTAAGCATACAAAGGGACAGAGAAAGCGACTTTGTTTTATATTATGTATTGATGTTTAAGTGTCTGTTCGGAATCGGTGTGTATCGATATCACATCTGAACACTTTCCGATATCGATACTGAGCACGATTCTTTTAACAAACAAGCTAAACGTGATGTGTTAACTTCAAACAGATAACATTATTCCACTGCACCGACCTCCGCCAGCGAACAGCGAATTTCGAAACCGAACCGACTTATCATTCCGATGTCATAACATTTAAGATACGTTTAACAATTAAATCAGGGATTGAAAGTACTGTGACCTTACAAGAGAACAACAAACACAAAAGATATTGTCTACTAAAAGTCTATTAATAATTTTGAAAGTTAATATATCATTAACTGGTTGTTAGACTACAGTTCGAGAATGGGGACAGTTACTTTAAAAATATATTTTTGTCGAGCTTTCAATTAAAAAATGAAGTGATAGAATTACGTACTAGCCACAAGTGGTGGCTAGTACCTACGTTAAATTATATCGTAATAAAAACCCCGCGGGAGCGATTATGTGGGTTTTTATTGGGTTTAAAACCAGTGATTGGGCTTAAACCGGATAGATTGCCCATCTCTAGAGACAAACTCTACCCACAACTTACCGGTAAACGTAGAAATTATATTGACTTAATGTTTTCTCCGATATCTGCGTAAACAACTCACATGAAAAGAACATCTTGTAAATTTAATTTCTGCGTCATAATAATATGACGTTAATATTACTTACTCATGAGTAAAATGACTAAACGTTACATATTCAAAAGCACCTCTAATTTTTGATTAAATTAATGTTTGACCAAATTGAACACCCTTCATTATAAAGGGCAAACATATAAATATTTATAACAAAGGTTCGGCCGTTCAATTTGATAAGTACAAACTCTTTTATTAAATCATAAAACATCCGAGTCAGTGATCCCGCTCCCTGTGATATGTCAATTTCATAATTAAAATGCGTTTGACCGTGTGGAGGGCTCCGGGAGATTAAGAGAGGAATTGAGTTAACAGTTAACACTCCCCGTATTTTCCTATATAGAAATGAAATACAATCAAAAGTCGAATGAATAATTGAATATTGTACTTTTTCCGTGGGGCTTTAGTCTGTGTTATGTACTATTTCTCTACAATGACCGAGTTCGATATTACATAAAGTTATTTCGACCTAGTGAACATTTTTACTATTTTACTACTTCTTTATTAAGAGCATAGTATGTTTTTCTTAGACGATCCCGTGATGAATATTATTTAAATCATAACTCAAGTATTGCAATGACTAGATGATTTTTTAATTTTTATGTGAATAGGCCAATGTCACTTACGTAAGTTAACTAATTACTGTTAAATTCCAATGTGACCGTGTGGCCATGGTACATAGAGATAAGCAGAAACTCAAGAGTGAACAAGAGAAGAAAAAAACAACCAGACCTCACAATTTTTACTTTTATTAAGAAAACGTGTTATGCAAAAAATATTATAGAATTGTTATGGAATTTAAACTAGCATCGAGATAAAGAGAAAATAACTTCAAACTAAACGCTGCTGTAAATCTGTGTCACTATAATATTTAAACATTCCAATTTTATGTATTGTGTACTAACTTCCATAGTATTACACAATATATTATTTTTGTAGAAAACTAACGCATATTGTGAGTGTTGATACAAGAATATTATAGCGATGCGTCCTTTTTTCCTAACAAAGATCTACATAAAGTCTAACCGTTACACTGCTGTTATACAGTCTATTTGTAATGAAAGGACTCACTATGTAGCCAGCAGTAGGTAGGAGTGATTTTAAAATAGACAAAGCTAATAATATAAAAGTTATACCGTATAATTATACAACTCTATATTTGGTAGATAATAAAAAGACAATTATAAATTAACATTTGAATGAATGACTTCAGCCTTGAAGCTCGCACAAGATATTATCATAGCACATTATAATATCTCTCTGGGCATATAATATCTCATCCATCATATTATTAATATTCGGCGAAAATGAAGTGTCAAATGTACGTGAAGTTCCGGCAAGTGGTGCAGACAGTTGGCCTTCGCTGCCGGAATAATGGCGACCGGGGCATTTCCTCGTTTATAATTTTAGAGTTTAGGTTGTATATTTTTAATACAAAGCTATATATTCATTGCAAAAATTATTATAATATAGTCATTGAAAATTCGTAACTAAATTCATTATTTATAATATTGTACTGATCGTTATATACAATAACTACTTCGTGCTATATTTATATTTAACCATTTTAAAAAGTTATAAGTCATGCTGTGACTACAAATATGCAACAAAGGTGCTCTATAATTCTATGTGCAACCAGGATTTCCAATAAAACAGGTTCAATTCTTTAAATTTATTTACATATTTACATCTTCTAAATCACCCTATACTTAACAATATAACAAAAACAATTGCATAAGTACAAAGCAGAACTAAGAAGCAAATATACAGGCTACAGATTTTAAATAGTTAAAACAAAATAATAAAAAGTGCGGAAAAAATGCAAAATAATATTACATTAATGGTACAGTAATAAATTAATTTAATATCATAAACCTTCACAAGAAAATTGTAAAAAAATTTGATATTATCGTTAACAAAGTATATCCAACAACTAAAAAGAAACATAATATATATAAAACGTAATTCGTAAGAATTCAGTAAAGATTAATTTAAGAAGGAAAGAGTAAAAAAAATTATAATAAAGCGACGTTTTTTCACTTTTACAATTTAGTAACAGGTATTTATGAGAATACTGGAATATTGTAAAATATGGCTTCGATTACGTTCGAATAAACACTCATTTAAGATGAGAGATTCTTTAGTCACTGGATGTAACTAGCTCCTAAGATACAGCAACTTAAGAATCTCTTAACATGAGGAGCACTTGAGTATTCGGTTGTGCAATTAACCTATTATTAATTCATTTCGCTATAATTAGTACTAGGTATTTAATAGTATTTGTCTATCGGCGGTTAGGTTTTATCTACCTTGAGCGCTGGGGGGCTGGAACCCGTAGCCCGAAGCTCCGACTACCACGCCGCTGGTCTGGGATGGGTCCCCGGGAGGAGAGGGGGGGAAGACCACTGGACCTGGAAATATATAAGAAGATAAGTATAGAATAGAAAGATGGACGTAAGTACCTATATTTATACCTTCTCCACGCGCTATTAATGTCATAATCATGTTATGGTTTTAATTTTTTTAAGGACTGTGGGAAAAGTAAGGCTTGAATATTTCGGGCAACTCGATGACTTTGAACTCTTTGAACGTTAGTGAGAAATATAATAGAACTTTTGATAATACTCACTTAATGCTTACATAAAAAGGTCGAGCAAAGGGTTTAAATATCATACTAAAATTTTAAATTAGATACAAAATATTAAAACGAAGTTACCAAAGTATAGTTCATAACTTTACAGTTTTATATATACCACATTGCGTTTTGTAAAATAAGTATTATTATTACCTACCTATTAAAAGTATTATGCCCTCGCGACGGTGTCGCCCACACAAAATAATTATGTTTTAGGCCATTAAAATAATTTTGATATCTCCTTGAGCGCCAATATCAGTATCATTAGAGCCACTTAAGCCCCTACCGACCGCTGTGTAACATCTTATTTACTTAGTCAAATGAACCATATAATTTATTATGCATATAATTAGTTATATATGAAGGCTACGAAAGTTGTTTTGAACTGTTTCAAAATACCTCTTTAAGCTGAATTTGTGACAAGAGAACCGTTGTATCTACACTAACCCTTCATTTTCCTAAGTGACGAAAAGATATTTTCTTTCTACGTTCGGTGTAATAAAAGCAACAATTGGCTTATTGATATTCTTAGTACTAATTATGACAATGTAGGTACAGCTTATCATACATATCAAGTCTACTGTCTACTGTCTAGCCTAGTATTTTACAAGAATACATACAGATTTATGAATATTATAATACGATTTGTCGTGGGTTTTCAGCCAATTCGGTTTAAGAAATCTGCTTAAAAATGAGGTTGCTAAATTTCACCTGATCATGCATGCATGCAAACTAAATTATTCCTTTAACGACATGATAGGTAAATGATAAAAATAATTTTTAACAGTTAACTATTCAGCTAACGTTATAACGCAACTATATTAGTAAGTTGTTGATTGGAAAAGCTGTACTTTAGTAAAATTTTACCCAGATACAAGTATCGGGACACTGTTATTACGAACACTAGACTACACTTAGGACCTATAAATTAATACCTATTTCAATTAACATCGTGCAACTATTGAAATATTAATCTGCAATTTTATCGTTAAAGAGAAATTCCGAACAAATTGCTGTAAAATTGAAACTGCTTTAGTCACTACAACCCGGATGAATTGTTCGAAATCGAAGGATATTGGAAGGAGGTCATTATCACGAATCAGTATGACTAACCGTTGAAGAACTGACCCTGGTTTAATACTTAACGACTCATTATTATTAGTGAGATCGCAAATCTTTAATCGTGTATATTTTTATGTAAGCCGGACCTACGAATAACTTGACGTTAATAAAATTTTACACAAACAATTATAATCTAAACCTTTTTTTTTTCTAATTACAAGTAAAACGGCAGTCTTACATCTCCCTGGTCCTATTCATAAAGAAAGAAATTCTAAAAATCATATTTGTACCTTATCTGATTAATTTCAGCATAATCATAACAAAATTAGAACAACAATATAAATTGAAGCCTTGATATTGAAGTTTGGGAATCAGAGCATCTCGACTCTCGGTTTTATCTTCTGTCTCGATTGCAACTTCCTTCCAAATTACACGAATGATGAAACTATTATTTAACGCTAGCTAGTAATTCAATTAGTATAGCCTCTCTAAATGTAGTTGTACTACTTTGTATTATAGTTAATTACATAAACATAAACCTAAAGTACATTACAAATAAATATAACTAAATTAAGAACAAAAAAAAGTAATTTCATAGTCACTTTATACTTCCAAATAATGAATGTTTTCGCGTATGAACAATTCGCTAGATGGCAATACATAGACGTGAGGTCCCACTGCTGCGTGATAGGTGAATTACGAAATATCTCCCAATGTCATGTCAAAAATAACCAATCACGCAGCAGTCGGACCTCACGCCTACAAAATACAAATTGCCATCTAGCGGATTTCTCATACGCGAGAACCCTCATTATGATAGGTTACAGATGGTATAATATTATCTGATGACAAAACCAACAACCTTAACCACGCTACTTATTGTATAGGTTGTATAAAAAACTTAACTAGCATATAACCGACAAAGACCTTCAGCAGTCAACATAAAGATACGTCTGCGCTTCCTGATACTTTTTTGCCATATCTATTTACCTATCAGATTGTGTTTGTTTGTTTTTTTTTTGTAAGGCTCACATTTTTATACGTGTCTTATATAGAGACACACATAATTATATAATGTATAATATGTTTATATCACTAGATACAATATGACATCTATAAACATGTGAAAAATATTCCGTTAATGAATATTGCATAATGTGAATATTTACATGAAGTATTTTAAAATCCATCGACGAGTTCCACAAAACAAATTTACGAAATTAGATTAAAAGCTATTTAGGGTTGTCACTTGTCACATATAAAATAAAATCCTTTTTTTCGCATATCCAGAAATTTCAGGATCGATCAGATGAATATGATCAGATTTTGCTCATGTATGCTGTTTTTTTTTTATCCTTAATTGTCTTACTTGTACCAAGCACCTGGTGATATTATATGTACCAAATATTCTTTAAATATGCGGGCCCTTTAAAAATTTTATTTTAAAATCTGAATAGTTCAACAAAACGCTACAAGTGCTTCAACTAAGTATGTACGTCAAAAGTTTTAAACATTTAGTATTATCGCTAGTTGGCACTTTCTCTCCCTGTCTTTTTTTTCTTCATATTATACCTATCAATAAATTTTCGTAGTAGTGGTAACCCTAGGTATGCATATTTCGTACAGTTTAGTGTTTTAATGAAGCTCATTTCGCACGCAACGTTTTTGATTGATTCATACCATTCGTGTGGAAATGAACGCAACTATTTCAATTAGCTGACCAAATATAGTTTAGTCCTAGTCCTGGTTTTAATTAGGTTAGGATATATGTACGGTCGCGATAATAAAGGTTTTAACAAAGTAATATTAACAATACCCAAAAAATTTAACGGTTAATTCACACCTAATCGTATCGAGGCGACACGCGTCGCGGCGTTGTAGTAAACTATTAACTTACAAATATCAATTGGCTGTTTGATATTCCAAATTTGTACTGCCTTATTCCCCTGCCACACGGTGCATCACTTAACCAGGTTTTCATAAGCATTAAGCATAGACCGTTAAATTACCTAAGAATAGATTGAACAACCTTTCAGCAATATATTGTATATAATACAATATTATGGTTATAAAAAGAACTATATTAGATCTTATACAGATGTCAGTTTTGAAACCTAATTAGATATATAATACCCACTTAGACAATTGCGAAGTGATTTCACTACAAATTCTCGCCAGATACATTCACTCTTGTTTCAAAAGAGCTAGTCAAACAGCATCGCTTACATGGGCCATAAATTTACCTACTTCAAACACCGAACCATTTTACGTTGTGAAATTTCTTTGCCAACCGTACGTTAATTGAACTATACATTGTTCCTTAATAGGCCTCTCTGAGTCATATTTACACTAATATGGCATTTCTAAGCGAAGAAAGATCTTGATTCCATATTTCATACGAAGTCCTCGGGTGACACATTAGATTTATGAGCTGAATATATTTTACTATTGAAATATTATACGGTATGAATCGCTGTATCTAAAATAAAAGCTTTTATTTATTGATATTTTAAGTTTGTTGCCATTTTTTTCAGGAACAGAAGAAAAAAAGAACATTTTGGTGTTTTTTCTGATTTACAATGAGACGATTAATAATTGGGAATAAAAATTCACATGCTACACAACAATAGTAAATGACTGCCCGCAATAAAAATCTAATAATGGAATATATTTTAACGTTTGCTATAAATCAGTCTATATAGACATCAATTTTATCAAAGTAATGTAGATTGTAGCGCCTTAGGCCTTATAGTATTTGCGTTTGGCAGAGGAATTTCCTAATGGGTGCCAACTGCTATTTGCCAAGTGTCCGCTATAATGCTAATACACCTCAAATAAAATAGCATTTGCCTGCGGCTTCGACTGTGTTTTATATACAACAGCACTACTAACAGTGTGACTCGAAGAAACACGAAGACGAGCTACTGAAAATACAATATAAAATTGTCAAACAGTGTCACAGATCTCTGTATCTGACATTTAAATTTCGTTTGTGCATCGTATCGTGTATCGTCTCTCTAAGATTCGGTGTGAATTGACACTTAGTCCAATTTCATTAAAAAAATACTCGTCGTTAAATATATACCATATCAATCAATTTAACGGCTTTTGCATTCTATACTTATTAGTTTCAGTGTTAAGATGACATAAAAACAATGTTATACAACGGATTTACCAACAACACTATCATCCGAGTATACTAGTGAATGTATGTGGGTACTTAATTATATTGTTATCCATATTGCAATAATTACTAATGTCTATTATCATTGCCACACACAAAGCATACCTCAAACGTAATTAAATTGAACAGTAATATAATAAGTTGAGCTTTCAATTATATAAAATTAGGTTCATCTATACTAATATTATAAAGAGGAAGAGTTTGTTTGTTTGTTTGTTTAAACGCGCTA
>DWAK01000531.1:0-10273 GCA_018230145.1 Lepidochrysops patricia
AATGACGTCACGACCAATCAGGAGCGTTTTGTGTCACGTGACAAATATTTAAAAAGATACATTTTATTTTCATATTTTTAAATAAATTAAGGGTTATTTTTAACTAATGTTACTAAATAGTCATTTTTTTACTTGAAGTACATAATTATGACAGTATAAAAACACGTTATTTTTCACAAGGTAAAGTTAAAAACCGTTCTACGGTCTTGTTTTAACTAAGAAGTAAGAACTAAGAAGTTAACAAAAATGTTTTCTAGTATTCCCGTGAGTTACTCAATCTACAATATTCTGTAAGTATATCTGTGAATACTCGTTATCAACTACGCTTTCATACAACTCGAAAAACAATTTGCGGCAAGCGAAAACATTCGGTACGTTTCACAGAATTTTGCATATGTAAGCAAAACTAAAAGCGATCTGGAAAGGCTTCGTATATTTTACACCATTCGTATGAAACTGAGCGCCAATTATTCTCAAGCATTCGAATTTCGGTTCGTCGCAGTTTGTTCCCCTCGCTCGTACACGATGTAATAATGCTCGCGAGCAGAACTCGAAATTCGATAGCTTGAGAATAATGACCTAGAAAAGCTTCGTATATTTTCCACCTTTCGCATGGAACTCTGATTTCGACGTAAATTCTCGAATGCGACACTTATTTCACTACTCCGAATACCTGGATTTGTAGAGCATGTTTGTGTGAGCATGCATATGTTATGAGAAAATAATGTTATTGTCTCGTGTTTGTAATGTGAAACTTGAGGCGCATCACATCGGAGCGTAGCGAAGCGATGCGCGATGTCGCGATGCAAAATTGAAATGAAAATACATAACCCTGCCGTCCTAGAGGCAGCGATCATTCTGAGTGTACCGGACGAATACGCGCGACGCCGGCGCCGGCCGCCGCTACTGCTGGTGCCGCGCGCGCGCACCATACTGCTGCAGCGAGCGCCGCTAACGCGGGCGCTGCGTGCGCTCAACATTATTTCTGAGCCGGTCGATTTATTCTCATGTTCGCTGAGTGAATTCACAAGAGCCGCATATTGTTTTTTATCATAGAGTAGATTAAAAGCTGTTAGTATAATTTAAGTGTTGTGTAATGTATAAGATTGTAGTTTGTATGTTTCTTTGTTATTGAATTAGTTTTAAGTTTTGTGTCCTATCTATTGTATTGGGAACCTATCTTGTAAAAATAGATATATGATAATAAATAAATAAATTAAAAAAAAACAACGAACACAAATACTTTTACAATGGCATCGGTCACTCGTCAAATAATACCACAAAAGAATACCAACAGCTATCAAAGCTACATCATTATTCAACCTGCAATCTTGATACTTCCAATACATATGACAAAAAACAATGTCACCGGTCTCATCGCATTTTGCATTATTACATCTAAGTCCACGTCATACGGTCTATTTTTCTGTAATGTTAAAAAAAAGACAAAAGGCATTCTATTCGTCTGATTATTATTCAGACTTTTAGCATAAATGAGGACCATCTTCATACTAGAAGCGATCAAAATTGCGAAGGCAGTGTGCGTTGAACCACCTGAAAAAACTATGCAGCGCGCACTTCAGCATGTCACTGTATTGAGCGAGATTTCAAGGGCACGGCTCAACCTCAACACTTATCACTTATTAGCTCTTACCCACGAGTATGTAAGCCTTTGCCACCTCTGCTAGAAAGAAAAATACAAAACAAAGCAGGAGTTATATAAGGAGCTAGTCTATGTGTCTTTCCCTTTACTGCTAAGACATGTAAATTATTAGCATGTTCACATGACATACCACATAGAGCTGCTAAAAATCAAGTCAAAGGGTGTAAAAATACGAATATTCCTGTAAGTCTCCTTTGGGAAAATTAAGTTTTTTCAGAACCAAAAATAGCCGATGTTATCTCCCTATATACTTTCAACTAACTCTAAAGAAATGACAAACAAACACACTTTCACATAAATAATATTACTATGGATTTACTTCGTGCTAGTTCCAGTGAATACTTATATGAATTTAGTATAGTAGCGTCTGGCGTGGAATTGTGATTCGTTACGCGGCTGACGGACTACGGGGAATGTTATCTTCGATTAGCATGCAAAGTGTTAGTACACTGAACATATTATGTGCCAACTAAACATTACCATGTCAATCTATCATCAACTTTTTCTAAGAGTCAATTACTGTGAGTAATTATTAATGCCCATGGATAAAACATTTTTGATCATAAATTCCAAAATATGCTAGCATCAGTGAAGTCTACTTCTAATTTTTAGCTAAATTACTATATGTTTTCATATTATAATAGTAATTTAGCTAAAAAATAGAAGTAGACTTCACTGATGCTAGCATTTGGAATTTAATATGAAAACATTTTGACTGTTTGCAAATAGGCCAGCGTCAGCTCACTTACAAACTAATCATCAAAAATAATTTGTTTTATTAAAAAATAAATGAATAGGGTTTATACTTTATAAGTATTGAACATTTTACGTTAAATAAAAGTGTGAAATAGAACGCAAGAAGTTTATTAAGTAAGATATGTAGTAGGTAATTTGTATACTCACTAAATATAACTTTAACATCAAAATAGAATATAGAAAACTAATAGAAAGTTTCTTAAAGGTCACACACTAAGACAAATACACTAGATTTATTTAAACAGAAAATTATTCTGATGATATACATTAACTAAGAAAAAAAACTAAAATTTGTTATGTCTCATTCTGGGATTCGCATGTGTGTTCACCTTAAATTTAATTTCAAGTACCTAATTTATAAGGAATATCTATAATTCACATCTTAATGCCAATTTAACCATTATAAAATCAACAGGGTGTTTACTGTTCAGTGGTGTTTTACCTCTTGAGATTGAATTAAAGTAACTTTTTGTTGTCTGCATCAACAGTCCTATCAAATATCTCTGATCACTCTACAATCTATATGCACACTAAGTAGTTATTTATGAGCATAGAAAATAAAAATTGATTGTTGACTTAAGTAATAATATCAAACACAGAGGAAAAAATTATTGTAAAATTTTGGAAACAATCATTTAAGTTTTTAAAATATGAAGGATTTTTAAGGAAGGTCACAATAACTGAAGGCAAGGTATAAACTACAAGTTAACATATTACAGGTGTGTGCCAACAATTCAATGGCACTGTTGAGGAAATAAAAGTATGCATGGTCAAAGCTTTGCTAATATCATTTTTGTATACTCATATAAAAGCGCCAGTGACATTTGCATTAAAGACTTTAATACAGACAAGGTATCTTACATTATGTCTAACGCATTTTTGCAAGTGGGCAACAACATAGCTGGATTACCATCTTTAAAAAGCATTAATATACATTTGTATATTAATTTATTGCATTTGCAATGGATCTATTCGAGACTGCAGTGTTGGATGGGTTCTGATTAAATTACATACATACAAAGTAAGTCCAATCACTACTATTACTATACAATTTAATCCACGGGATAACCAGGCAAGGAAAATAAGTTTGAACCTTCAAAGTCAAAAATGTCCCTCGTATTTGATTTCAATTTCGTTACTAAGTTAGGTTTTTCATAATGCAAAGTATTCATGTGATCTTGTCGAATACTTTTTATCTTCTTCATAACTTTATATTTTAAATGATTGCTGAGTTTTTGTTCTTGAAGCATTTTTGCCAATGCCTGTAATGTGTCTGGCAATTCATAGCTGGTTTCATCCTCTATGGATACATTCAATGGCTCTGGGGAATGTTCATTCCCTTTATATCTTTTTTTAACACTTGAAAGACAAATGTGGTGCTCTGCAGCAACATTTTGATACACTTGTTTTCCTTCATCATCATATACAATTTTTCTCTTCAAGCTACACCGACATTCAGTAGAATCAACACTGTTTTTTCTTCTAGAACTACCTTGCCTATCAATTTGTAACAAATGTCCGTATTTTGATTCAATTTTCTTTATAATCGTCTTACATTTGTCGTAAGCATTTCTTAATTCATTCAAATAATTTTCACTAATTTCACTAGCACTATTTTCACTATCTGATGATGAACTTGAAGATTTATTTTGGTTCTTTTTCACTTTTACCTCGTTTACTTTTTGTGTAGTTTCACTACTTGCTTCATCGACATCGATACTTTGTATTTCACGCACGTGGTTTTTAACCAAAATGTATTTCTTTTTTCCAGAAGTTATTTTAGATTCAGTATCCATATCTAAATCTTCCTTAATACCCATCATATAAATAGAAAATCGTTTAAGGAAACATAAAAATTTTAAGTTTCAAAACCACGTTTAGGTTATTATTGTTTTACTCGGGCATCGATGATTTGAGTACAAAACACAGAAATTACATTGCATATTAAATATAATGTAGATTTTATAACAATTTGACACACATATTTTCTTTAAAAATAAATACTGAATAACTTTACATAAACATATAATTAAACTTTACAACGACGATCTCGACGCAGAAACAAAAACAACATGGCCGACACCAAACGTCAACGATCAACGCGAGTCGTGACGTCTAGCGTTCGTTCAGAAACTAGCACAAAACGTTTAAAGTTATGGTTTACGGACTAAAATAAATTCAATTCTACCAAAAAAAAAACATTATACATATGTAGCTTTGCTTTTAATTCTTTTCACTAAAGTATGTATGTTCTATATTTTTAGTACACTTCATTGAATATAATATGCAAACAAGCAGTAAATCACCTGATAGTATGAAACTATTTTTCTACAATAAACGAAATACCAGTTGTAATTTACAATAAGTGTTAGTACAAATTTAAGGTTACTGCTGGTAACTCCAAGGTAGTTAATTATTACTCTTTGCACAGTATAAAACCGAAATTCACACACAGTCCATTTACTTAATTATAGTCAATAGATTACATTGCAGTATATTACAAGCTGGGGTGGATCTTAACCAATTTGTTACGGCACCAATTTTTATATAACTTTTCACAATGTCTGGGAACAAATATGCTATGACATGCCTATCATACCATCAGCAACAATCAGTGAAATACAAGCTAAGAGAATTTTAAATGCAATATATTTGTAAATTAACATCTTTATTTTACTTTTTCCTTTTTTTATGTACAACTTCTGTAGACTCAGCAGTATGCTCTATAGATATTTTTTCTTTCTTTTTCTTCTTGACTACTTGTTCCTCTTCTGATTCTTCTTGGTTTCTTTTTTTAGATTTCTTTTTCTTTTGAGTTGTATTATTATTTTCTTGTAAGAGATCACTGGCTGCTTCTGAAACATCTTTTTGCTTCGACTTCTTTTTCTTTTTGCGTGTTTGTGACTCTTTTATATCTCCATTTGGTGTGTCACCATTTTCTTTTATAGAAAGTTTCTCAGGCATTTGAGGGTAGAAAGAAAACACAGCATTTTTGTTTGAACTTTTAGGTTCTTCGTTTTCTGAATCTTGTGGGCTCAAATTAGAGTTATTAAAGCCCTGAAAACTATGGTCCAGTAGGTCTTCATCACCATTGTCTTTTATTGGCTCAGATAACTTACTGCTTACATTCTTCACATTGGCCATTTTATTTTTAAAATAATCATACATACTACCTTTTTCGGTAAATACTTTTTCCGTGCGATCATCCTCCTTAGGCGGTTCATAATTTTCATTTTCCTTTAAAGTTTTCTTTCCGAAGATATTGGCCAAGTCTTTCTCACTGTACCGAGCTAAGTCTTTACCCCGGGTAAATTTGTGGTAGTGAATTCTGGCCTTACTTTTCTTTGACTTAGTTTCTAAAGATTTTCCACTGTGTAATACTTCCGGGGACAGTTTCTGATCACTGCCTGCAATAAAAAATAGATGTGACTACAACATAAGCCAGTTTTTTAATTGACTATAACTCTTCTATAGCCAAAATAATAATCTGCAAAGTCGTGGTATGAACAATAAAGTTTAAGTTTTTCATTATTTCCCATAGCCACAATCCTATATTTGTAAAATGTAATGAGTGGGCATAAAGGAACAGTGTTTGAGGTATAAAATTATCAATTACATACAATATTCTGAAAGGTTATCAGAGAGTTTGAATAGAATGTGATAAATATTTATATGAAAGGAAAATTAAAACAAAATATACTGTTTTACTTACTGCTAGATAGGTTGGCTAAGAGTGCATTAAAATCATCTTCATGTTTAGTCCACTGGTCGTTTCTGTCCACGTATCCCAAGCCCTTTTCGTCATTTTTATACCTCGCTATCACATGTTGAACAATACCATTCTCGTTCGCTCCTAAACCTTTGCCTTCGCTCCAACCCATCTTCTCTAACATTCGCTGCCCAAACTTATTTTTATCATTGCTCCATTCATTGTTTTTTGCTCTTAGATTAATCACTTTTTGCTTACGGCGTGGACCGGCAAGCATAGACATTTTAATACAGTTAATTACATAAAGCTATTTGAAAACTTTGTATTATCACAAATTTTATGTACACTTTTAAAAAACACGTGCATTTATTTCATTTGACAATTAATGACAAGACGTGTTGTCAAAAACAAAATGGCCGACTCTTGGCTACGTCTGTGTTCTTGTATACTGCCCAGTTCGCCCATAAAATCAAAAAGTAAAAATTTAAAACTACGAAGATGGCTGTACTCCGTACAAAGTATTAACAGCACAAAATGGCGACCGAACGTGACGTCAGATAGTACTCGGCCTACTGAGCTTCGTCCGTATTGCGCCTTTAATATGTCGGAGTGAGAAAACACTCATGACTCAACACATCAACATAACTGATAAACGCCATCTAGTAGTAAGTATTGGAAGTTGTAAGGCGCGTACTTCGAAGGCGGAAGCTCTGCGCTGGGCTGGTATGGGTGGAGTAAAAGGATTAAGTACCTAAGTAAAACAAGTTTAAAAAACAAACTTAGAAATAGGTAATTATACTTAGTAAAAATACTAAGTTCATCTGATAATTTTTATCAATGTGGAAAAATAAAATGTCCAGTCTGGCTGTGTCTATACTTGGCATTGTAGCTCCCTTACAAATATTTATCTAAGTAGGTAGTTAGTTTAATTTTTCTCTAACGGCAAGTTACCGACGCATTTATATAGGAATACTTAGTAAAATATTGAATAAATAGGTAGGCAAATAAGATTACTACCGTTATTCTAGTTATTTAAATATGGTGTTAGCTATCATTACAAGAAAGAAATTGCAAGAAATCAATATTATCTATTATTGCAATTTTCAGCATTAGGTACCTATATATAATATTTTGTAATAAAATGTATATTTTGAAATATTATTTTACTAACCATATTCCAATATCTAAGATAAATTAAAATCTACTCATAGCCACGATTTTATTGTGCGTGACGGATGCATCTTGTCTGTTTTAAATGCCCGTCATGGGAAGCTAGCTTCTGTTGTTACTTTTTTCAAAACAATAACAAAAAATACACGAACCAGAGCAAACAATTCTGGTATAACTACCTACCTACAGCCTACAACCAAATAATTTGTGTGAAGAATATATTGTATGCGTAGACGTGCATCCCAAAGACTCTGTAGACTGTAGTCTATCGTACTTCATAGTCTATATTTATTATGGTAGTGTTTCTTAGCCTGTGGTTTGCGGACCTCCTTTTTTAATTGGCGTTTAGACGTGAAGAAGTCAGTCAGTAAAAAGGTCACTTAGAATCTGCTAGAATTATAGGTAACTAGAAAATACTGTAAACAATTAAGTATATAGTACAATATTATGCAAAAGTCACTTTCTTTTCTGTAGGTAAACCTCAAAGATACCTGTATAATAGGTATTTAGTTTATGGCACACCTTCATCTTAAGCTAAAAGATTCCTAACATTTCCCCTAACGCCGTTCTCTATTACCTTAGTAATTATTACAACATATAGTCCCCACATAAACGTCCATGAGAAGGAAATGCAAAATGTCTCTAAATACTAGTTTGTTTACTAACAAGAACTTAAGTAAGTTCTTGTTAGTAGTACCGGACGTAGGCAACGTTACCTATGCGATTTATCCACTATCCAGTAATAATGTATTAGCAAGCTTACAAAATGTCCATGTTTCCGCTATTAAGATTATTAAATGCCGTTTTAAATACCTATATGAATATGATTTACCTACTTTTAAAGTTCATCGTTTTTAGCGATACTTTTAAACGATTTAAATAAGTAGTAAACGCATAGGTACAATATGATAGGTAACATTAAAAATATGTTCTTTGATCTTAGAAATACTTTCTTCACAAAGCATTAAGTCCCATTTTCACCAACGAACATTAAACGATTTCAATAGACGTTGCTGTAGGTATTATATGTATTAGCAGTAGGTATCAAAGTAACAACTGAGTACGTACCTACTAAAAAGATACGTTACGCTGTAATGAAATGGTCTTTACTTTTTACGGTCTAAATTCAAAAGTTGCTTTAAAAACTAAATAAATTTTTATTTGAAGAATTTTATTTTCTCTCCATTTCACTAAAATATCATTGTAGGTTAGGTATATCCTGTGTGGTATCAATTAATATTCGCAAGCCAAACCAGTTTGATAGAGAGTAAAAGTTTGTAGTTTGATAAGCATATTATGTAGATTTTCATTTAACTTTCCACGGCGAGATATATACTTAGGTACCATTCAACCATGTCCAGTTTGTATATGTAACGTTTTAATTTGACCATTACATAACATAAGTAATGTTTATACTTTATCTATAAAACCATTACCGCTTGGCCACAGCCAAATGAAGCCGCGAAATAAGCGGCTTAATTCGCCACTGAGGAAAAGAGAACGCACCACAAAATATGTCTTCCTCGTAAGTAAGTTCTCGTAAGTTGTATTGCGTTCTCTTTTCCTCGGTGGCGAATTAAGCCGCTTATTTCGCGGCTTTATTTGGCTGTGGCCGAGCGGTTAGGAATATGAAAGTTTTCAACCAATAAAGCACTTGTAACAACTAATTAGTAATAGTATGTTCTTGTACGGGTTAATTATATATGTATAGCTGCTATTATTTAACCCGTACTGATAATAAATACAGACCCATCATTTACATTATTTAGATATTCAAGGACTTGTTTTGGTGTTTATAAAACAGCCGTAAGTTCAACCCTTAGTACCGACTCTAACAACTCACAAAAACTCCAGATTATCTATACTTACTCAAGAACAGCTAAACCGATTTAGCTGAATTTTGGTTGGGAGGTAGCTAAGAACCAGGAGAAGGACATAGGCTACTTTTATCCCTTTCCCCGTCGTACCGTGGGACGTGATATTAAATCGTGGTATAACAAAAGGCACATTTAAAAATTCTGCGCATTGCCTCGAAGGCGGAACAAAGTTCACCGGGTCAGCTAGTATAACAAAAAAAAATAAACAAAGAGGTCAATGGTTAGTTACTTCGTTCACGTTCACATACCTTGGGCACCAGGTGAAAATTCCAACAATGCAAATGGAATTCAATGAACATTTAACGAAAATATTTTATTTTTCAGGCGAACCCCATGAACGGAATACTGAGAATTTATAGTCACAGCTTCTTCGTTGTTTAAAATTAAAATAGGATTATACCATTGTCACTTAATAACGACTATATTATAACAGTTAACAACTATCCATTTGGGTTGAAAAACTATAGTGTTGGAGAACAGAAAAGCTGAAAACCAAGATCTGTATACAGATGAACTAGATATTTTCGCAGTCAGGACAGGTTAGACACTTTCATCATCAGAGGAAAGCCAAACGGGTTTGTAATTTATAAACATCACGCTATGTTTTTAAATATACTAACAAATTATACAGAGAAAACTAAACGAACAGGTCTACATGTAAGACTAGACTGAACAGGTGGTACGACTAGATTATGAGATGTTATGATAGAGAAATTCAAAGATTATGTAAAATTAAAACTGCACATCAATACTAATCTATACTAATATTATAAAGCGGAAGAGTTTGTTTGTTTGTTTAAACGCGATAATCACAGGAACTACAGGTCCGATTTGTAAAATTCTTTCACAGTTGGATAGTTCATTTATCGAGGAAGGCTTAATAGGCTATAAAACATCACGCTAAGACCAATACAAGAGGAGCAGTAATAAAAATATTTCAAAATCGGGAGAATCGGACTAAAATGTTGCGTTTTCCAAATGAAATTTCTTTTTTCCAAAAGAATTATTCCGCGCGGACGAAGTCGCGGACAAAAGCTAGTAATTTATAAAGCGGAAGAGTTTGTTTGTTTAAACGCGCTAATCTTAGGAACTACTGGT
>DWAK01000532.1:0-10270 GCA_018230145.1 Lepidochrysops patricia
TAATATAATATATTCATAAAAATAATACTACTTACTTATAACTAATTCAATTTTTAAGTCATAGTATAGTATTCACCCTGTATGATGCACTTTATTACAAAACAATAATGTGAAATGTTAAGTTAACTTACCTCTTTATTTCTAGCAATTACATATCAGAGGTATACCCAGAGACACGCTGGCACCATATGGAAGATACGCTAACAAGTTTAACTCTGAGCAACAATCAAATAAATCAACTGAGATCGAATGCTCTGACGTCACTAAGCCATCTGCTGCAATTGGATTTGGAAGGAAACAGCATCCGAAGCATAAGTGTCGACTCTCTGCCGCCTTCCCTCACCGTACTGAAGTTATCTAATAATTTCCTACACAAACTCTCCTGTGATCTAATATTTAACCTTCCTAGGCTACAAGTTTTACATATGCGCCATAATTTAATCACTTTTGAGTCGAACGTGACCAACTCCATCGATAAGAGTAAAAAATTAGAGAAATTAGATCTAAGTAATAATAAAATCAACGACACCTCAGACATACTCATATTCCGCGAGGTCCAAATTAGACAAATCATATTAGACCTAAACGATCTGACGGTCGTCCCTAAGTTGTTGTATACTAATAATAGAGTAGAGAGACTATCAATTTCTTATAATAAACTCAGCTCAATATACAAAGAAGTGTTTATCACTCTGAAGAATTCGCTGGAGCACCTCGAAATCGAACACAACAAGCTGTCTCACTTGCCCGACAGTTTAGCGCAGGTCAATCGCCTGAGACATTTGTCTCTAGCTCACAACTTGCTGGAGGAGGCGCCCTCCCTCCCGAGCCGTATTCAAACCCTCTCGCTCGCCGGTAACTTTTTAACTTCGGTACCCTCTGCACTCCAGGCGCTCGAGCCCGGTTCGATTCGTTATCTCGACTTAAGTTACAACAGAATATCCATTTTGCTTCCAAATGAATTCCGGGACTGGTCCACTTCTCTCAGCACTATCAATTTAAAAGGCAACAGGATTTCTCAGATTTATAAGAACGTTTTCCCAGTCACTATGCCTGTCAAGGAGATTAATTTGAGTTTCAACGACTTGTACTACGTACACCCCCAGTCTTTTTCCAATTTGACGGGATCGCTCCACGTATTGGAGCTGTCTTCTACTCTGTTCAGTGGATACTTTCCGTTCGAAATAGACGATAGCTTGGAGAATCTAAATTGGTTGTCTTTCGATAACAACGATTTCCATATATTGCGGTTGTCCGAGATTTTATCGTTCCCTAGTTTAAAATATTTAAATTTAGACTACAATCGAATCGTGGATATCGTGATCGACGACGAAGCCAATAACGCCTCTCTTTCTCTGAGTAATTTTAGAATGTCATATAATTTTCTAAGTTTTCTTCCAACTAGAACATTCGAATATATGCCAGAACTGAGAAACTTAGATTTATCTTATAACCGTATCGGAAACTTAACTAAGAATAGCTTCTCCAACTTATCCAATTTGAGATATTTATCTTTAGCGGGTAATATAATTGACTCAATAGAAAGGGAGGCATTTTCTAATCTACCGAAACTAGAGGTGTTAGAACTCCAAAGTAATAACTTAACTCACTTATCTCTCGATTCCTTTTATAATATTTCCAATCAGTTTATTACTTTCACACTCAATATAAGTAGGAATAACATAAGAACTATCGAGGATGAGGTGAGATTTTCTATCAACATATTCGACGGTTCGAAAAATGATTTTCATGAAGTGCCAAGCGTTTTATTCATTGGAATTAAGTCCTCAATAAGACAGATTATCTTGTCTCATAATAAAATAAGTCACATTTCTAACGAAGCGTTCGGCGAATCAGTTTATTTAGAAATATTGGATTTACACAAGAACAAGATTAATATTATAAAGCGAAAATCTTTTACCGATTTAATCGCTCTGCAAATTTTAGATTTATCTTTTAATTTGATATATCAGCTGTCGGTAGAACAATTTTCGAATTTGCGCAAGCTGAGATACTTGAAAATAGATCACAATAATATAAAGCTTCTGCCCCGAGACGTATTTAAGAACACGGTCATCGAACATTTGGACTTGAGTTTCAACGAAATATTATTATTTCCCGTGACTGCGCTTTCGCAAATCGGCTTTACCCTGCGCCATCTAGACGTCTCTCACAATCGGATCGAGTACCTGGACAGTAGTATATTCCGGAACACGCAGTTCCTCGCCAGTCTTAATGTCGGTAATAATTTACTGACCGTGCTATCCGATAACACATTTTCGAGCCTCGGGGGTTTGCGTCGACTCGATCTGAGCTTCAACTCCATAAAGGCGAACTTCAAGGAGCTGTTTCACAATCTTCCTAACTTGAGGCATTTGAATCTCGCAAATATAAGTTTAAAGTCGGTGCCTTATCTGCCTTTGACGAACTTGACTAGTCTCAACCTTACTCTAAACTACATAAGCAGTTTCAAGGAGACCGACGTCAGACGGCTGACTAACCTCCGCCACCTGGACCTGAGCCACAATCGTCTCACCTCTATAGTGCCAAAGATGTGGATACATTTGCAGAGCTTGAATACCTTAGACGTTTCATACAATCCTATAATAAGGCTGACGCCGAGTAGTTTCAAGTGGCTGAGCAATTTATCCTATATGAATTTAAACGGGCTAAGGTACTTAGATATAATAGATCAGGATACTTTCCGTCCCTTGCTCTCCCTTCGCTCCCTACACTTACAAACTTGGTCCACCATAAATCATTCAACATTCCGTTTAGCAAACATTACGTGTTCCCTGCCATCGCTTCATAAATTATTGATACACTGGACGGACGAGACCTTGGACGATCAGCTCCACGGGATTGACGCGACGAAAATAAGATACGTGGAAATTAAGGGGACGAATTTGAGGAGAATATCCGATGACGCGTTCGAGCCGTTCGCCGCTAATCAAGAGATATTCATCAGAATCAGCGAGACGTCTATAAGTCGGCTGCCGGCGGCGTTCATGAAGCATCTCTCGCAAGTCCCACAGCTGGGCGTGGACCTCAGCTACAATCAGATCACGCGTCTCGACCCCGCCATCTTTTACCCCAACTTTACGAGTTGGAGTCACGTCGCGACCAAGTTACTTTCAGGTACGTTTTAATATCGTTACACCGTAAGTTAATTTACAAATGAACCTTAAATTTCGTTACTTTGTATTCAATTATGAGAACAATTATTAAGGCCCGGATTAATCGGAGTATAACTTTGAGTTGTAATTAGAGCGATTATTATTATGCAAATATTAAATACTATTATTAACATGATTTGTTACAATTTATACAAAATAAATGAATTAGTACGTAGCGTTATGTGTTAGATCAAATTGTTACATAAATTTATGCTTGTTATTAGTACCCAGATAATATTTTTTTGCTTATTTATTACAAAGATTAAAGTCATAATATTATGCACAGTTGACACCGGTTAATCACTGCACATTATTATTGGCAAAAGTCGAAAGACTAGGAACATACAGCGACTATACATTAGATATTACATCTATATTACGATAAAATAATACATCCAACCCTTATTAAGCTACGAGTATAATCTGTTTAAGGAAAATCATATACACGTAAGCGTATAAAATTAATGATGTTATATTTATTTGAAAGTGCGAACCATATATTAACGTCTATGAACGGTGGTACTTATTGAAGAATAATAATTGGATGCTGTATAGACGGTACACAGTAAAATACTTTGATACAGCCCACGTTCAAATTATTTTCGTGTTTAAGCCTCAAGTGTGTGAGTAAATAATTGAGTCCCTAGCGACTTATGATTATAATTAACATAAGTAATGATATTAATGTAATATCAACAAAATGATATTTTACAAAAAAAATCTAACATACGTGTAGATTATAAATAGCTTTGCTTTTTTCGTTCATCGTTCAATTCTTTTCGGTTTTATACACTCTACATCACTCTAATATTTCACGATTTACAAACCAGTTTCGGGTGTGTACTGCAGCTAAGCTACGTGTAAACGTGTGTTTAATTAGAACAGTAGTAACATAAAAAAAAAGAATATTCATTTCGCATTGTTCTCCCTACAATATTTCAATCAAAAGAATATATTTCAAATTAATGGAACACCGCGTGCGGAATCGTACAAAGAACTCTTTAGACGAGAGCCGCGACTAATCACTCCGGCGTATAGAGAGAACAAACGACGACCGCATACACACCGTTACGGTAGCGCAGTTAATAATGTAACAGTTTTCTCATCTTCTCAATGAGGTTTAATTTTTAATGCCATTAGCAACTTTCAGTGGGTCGGGGAGGTTCTGAATAATGAATCGTGTGCGTAGGTGGTCTGATCCTGACGGGGAACCCTCTGAGGTGCGAATGCGAGCTCGCCTGGCTGGGGGCGTGGCTGCGGCGCTGGCTGCAGGAGAACGAGGCGGGCGGGGAGCTGCGGCGGGCCGTGCGGGGCGCGACCTGCAAGGACCAGCTCGGCCGCCGCATCCCGCTGCTGCAGCTGCGGGCGGACGAGGCCGAGTGTCACGCCAGCGCGCTGTCCAGCGACGCCCAGCCTAAATACACCAACGTCATCTACACGCTCACCCTCACGATCTACACATTCCTTATTAGATGATAAGACGATTAGCGAATTAGGCAATATCCGGGGATTCGTTTTACTACGCTATAGCTCGCCGTTCACTCGACTTTTAGTTCTCGTAGTTTTCAGTAGAAGCGGCGACGCAGTGACGTAGTAAGCTCCATCCCCCGTAGCGTAGATGCAATAACGCAAGTTGTGAACATTTCTTAATTCAACAAACTTGATGGACCTGTATAGACGTACTTAATGTAAGTATACATTTTCCATTACCTTTTTATATTTTCGATAAAATCAAGCGTAGGATGGAACAGTCGGGGGGAATTACTCGCGCTGGCACACTCCGAGGCTGATTGGATGTCCTGGCCAGTTTTAATACGCTTTTTATATTTACAAACAGCTGTGTCCATAAAATTGCATTATAATTTGTAGGATAAACTTCGATAGCGGTTACTATCCTCGATTCACTGTAATGAAAATTCACGAAAAAACTATTACGAACATCGATGTATTTTAACTTGAAAATGTATATTGTTGGCTATGTAAATATGTAAATATTAAATATTTTTTCAAAAGTCCTTGTTTTACTAGTATACTTAGTACCTACTAAAAAGTAATGGATGAATCTATTAGATATTGAAATAAGTATAAATTAAAATTGGAAACCTCAATAAAGGTATTCATTACATTATACATAATGTAGGTATATATACCTACATTATGTATATAATACAGAGATTATACATACCTACATTTTAGTATAGTGCATACTCAATAATCTTGGTAGACAGATAATGTCTTTTTAAGAGATTTTTTGTCTATAACAATTTTATTCCGAGGAACTTATTCTAAACAAACATCGATGTTGCCAGACGCACGTTTGAAATTCCAACGAACCGTGAAATTATTATACACACGGAGAACGCTCGAAAATTTGCGCATTGCATCAAAATGACAGCTGTGAAAGATATATCTGTTTTGTGCAAGTGAAAAATACCTCCGCATGCACGATAAATCTTACTATAAGGACCTCCACCAGCCAGACTTTTTGCTGGTCAGATAACCGTACGGATAGCTTAGGCTTGAAAATGCTTCTATTAAAAGCCTTTTCTAACTTTTATTTTCATAAATATCAAGAATTTCGCCTTACTACAAATTTAGTCCATACATTCCAAAATACGTGAACACTGAACCAGAAAAATTTTATTGCGTTCAAATATTGCAATCTGTATTTAAATTTATCCCAACGTAATCACCCAGCAACAGCAGCAAGGCTTGAATACTTCATTTATCATTTAAAAGAAGGAATTGGGGGAATTTAAAAATCTCTCCGCCTGCGGACATTAGATACCTTTTATTACTTGTTTCTTTTGCGACAAACTTTTATTGCTCGTAATTTAGAATTGTGGAGTTATTTAGAAGGAAAAACAAAACTGAAACGGTAATTAAAAAATCAATAGCCATTTTAACGTCATTAGTCGCTACTAATGTTTGACTGCCAGTTAATAGTTATAATTACTTTATCAATGTATTAATTAAAACTGAAATTGTCTACATTAATGGACCGTTCGAATTTTAGATTTAATATTATATTGAAATAATTAATAAAATTATGTATTGGAATTGCTAACGTAACTGAGTCTGGAATTTAGAATAAGTTATTGACACAATTAGTGAGATTAAAGTAATATTCTATTAACGGCTGTTTAGTATTGATCAACCATAATAATATTATTACTATAATATTATATTCAAAGTAAAAGGTCGCCGAAATTTCTAGAAGCGTATTGAACACTATGACGACCGGTGGCAACGATGAAGGCTGTGTCAGTACGCACGGCTTGCTATACAAACATAATAGTGTGCTACATTTCAGCCGATTTCCAGCCCGACATGGTAGGTAAGGTGAGTATGTTTTACGATACATATACGAGTATTAGAGGTTAAGTATTTAAGTAAATAACTCTTACCTTCTAACTTAATGTTATAAGTTATGAAAGTGTGCTTGTCTATTTGTCAAGTAACGTCTGGGATTTAGATAAACTTTGATAAATAGATACTTAAGAAAAATGTACGATTCACACGCGATAAACCAAATTCAGACACTCTTATAATGTAATAATTTATTTAACACATTTATGTGGCGGAAGTACTGCTTCCTGTATGATTTTGCGTTTGGTATAGAACATAACCGCACACTTAAGTATACAAATATGATAACCGCACTGGTATACAAATAATAATAACGGTATACAAATTTCGAACACTGCTCGCGGATTTTCTGCAATGGCGAGCGCTGAAAATATTCATCTACTTTACACTCTCGTGCGTAATCGACAACTTACCGCACTAGTTGCATAATATACTATTCTAAACCCCCAAAGAATAAGCCCCCGGAGTTTTTCAATCCCGTAGAATGAGGAAAGGTGTAATTCCGTCACCATCACGACGCTGTTCAAAGACAGCGTAATCACTATAAATGAATACGTTTATTAGCAGTTACAAGACTCATTTCACTGAATATTTTGGCTACTAATGTGGTATAATTAATATAATTGGCGGAGTTAGCAACTTTTCACATTCAACAGCTGAACTCGCTAATTGCATTCCGTTTTTATCTCCACTTTAGCGAACATCAAAGTAATAAAGATGAATAAATTTGAGAGCTTATTCGGTAATATTTCAAGGGTTCGGAAATTTTAAAATATTCTTCACGAGACGATCGAACAGACATACCGGCTGAATAAAATTTGGCTAAAATGCATTTTTAAATTTTCAATAAAAAATAGTAGGTAGGTAAATATCAAAATGCATGAAACGATTTTTTTATATTGGGGCGAGTCACTATCACTAAGGGTATAAAAATTGCTGTAATATCAATATACATATATTTTTTTTAATTATGAAATCCATATTTTTTTAATGAGGAAAAATGATCCTGATTTGCCATTTTTGGCACCCATTTAGTCTTCGTAAATACAGCTGTTTTTAGATCGGAGAATGTTATGTTGCCGGCAGCTGGTTCAAGAAAAATTGAAGTTTACAGGAAATAAAAACTTGTTAGTAAAAAACTTTCAATTTCAAGTTTTAGTATCGTGGACAAAAATATAGAAGAGGGGTAAAGTTTGGGTAGTCACCTTATTAGCTGTAACATGCAATTAAAAAAAGAAATCTCGTCTGCGGTCATAAGCGCGTCGTACAGGTAAACTAGTTCACCTGACAACAAAACCATCGAAGTTATTGCTGTGTTTGCAATTATCCTGTCGACCTCAGAATCACCCTCGACTGAGAACACGTTTCTATTAGTACAAACTTAATTAAAACCAAGCAGATAGGCCTGCGGTAGCTACAATTAGAGATCGCGATAAGCAAGATAACCCGGATATGTTTGTGTATGTTATGATCATAATTAAATGAGTTTTCAGAGTACGGTGCTATAAAGTATAGCTAGTTTCAATTGCGATGCGATGATAACGCAAGATTGGCGCCGTCAAACGTAAGTTTGTCGAGATTTTTTTTACAAGTATGTAATTAGCTGTAAAATATTAAGAAACTAGCTGATCTGTCAGACGTTGTTCTGCCTAAATAGAAAAAAAATAGATGGTAGCCAACTCTCAGGCCCTCTCTATATACATACATATAAAATTTCATAAGAATCGGTCAAGCCGCTTCGGAGGAGTATGGTAACTAACATTGTGACATGAGAATTTTATATATTAGAAGATACATTATTAAAAACAAATGTAGACTTAAATTCTTTTTAATATCATATTCTCTTCGTTCAAATGACATTGCGTTACAATTATTATCTATTATTGAATCTAAGCTGTTCATTATACTGTATGCTATAGTGTAATCTGCCTTCAGTACAAATTACAATTATACGCTACTATCTATTTCTCCTACTTTACACTCAAGAACGTACAAGTCAGCAGCACTCCTCTTAGTTAATCATTTTATAAGAATAATAATATCAACTAATTAGTAGGTACCTGCTATTCTGTCGGCAGAATTAATAACAATAAACTTTCCGCTTTATTTTAATAAAAAAAAAGAATTTGTGAATAAACAATGTGTACAAAACAATAACATAAAAACTCTCGTATCACTTAATCTAATATAGAACTTAGAAAAATATTCTTGTGACAACCCTGATATCAAATTAAATTTGATTCGGGTGCTATTATATTTAAATGTTTGTTTTCCAACCCCTTACAAATCCCTGGATTTATTTATGTATAAATTATGTAATAAGCTGAATCGGCATCTTAGCCCGGGACCTGCTTTACTTTAAATAGCAATTTTAATTAAATATATTGAGTTTGTTAACAATAATGTAAAATAATCCAACCGCACCTGCGTATATCGTCACGAAGTAACGTGCAATGGCACGATACACGCAGATGTGAGCAGCCGTTACCTATCCCTGTGGCTATCGTCGCGAATATTCGGGATGCGTCTAGGCTATCGCGCGGGAGGCGATAACGAAGACGATGTATGGAAGATTTAGCGCGCTAATTATTCGCGCAGCGTAGTCGCATATGCGTTGTTCATTGTCGTGTTTGTTGTTGCTTCGCCGCTAATGATATTTGGACGATAGACGCAGGTGCGGCCCCAGAGTAAGAAATAAGGCCGTCACAGACGTAGCAGAAATACCTATTATAATTATTACGATATTTTCTCGAGTGACCATAAACACAACTATTTTACCTATTTATTTTTCATTTCATATTTTACCTATTTATTTTTCATTTCATTTCATTCATAGATAAGAATTAATGGTAAAAAGTTATCTGGCAAATGAAACCTTTAAATAAAAATGTTGATAATTGATTGTGTTATCGAGCCCTAATGAAAATACGTCCAGATGAGTAGCCGATGTAATATCTAGCTCGTAATGATTGTCATTAAATATATAATGTTATGTAATTGCAGAACACAAAAAGCGTATATTAATATTCATAAAAGTAAAATTAATCTGACACGGGCCCGGTTTGTACCCAATATTGATACATTTGGTGTACCGCCGCGGCTTTAATTACGAGAGTGATGTATTAATTCAATGTAGAATCATATTTAAAAGTACATGTTTTGCTGACGTTTATTCGTAACGAGCCGTTTTTCGTCTAACAAAAAGGGCGCAGGTATAATTGTGGGATTGGTACCTTTTAAGGCTTGCTATTAATATTAAATTTTTGGTAAATCAGATTAAATAAAAGATGCCCCAGTGTTAGTTGCGACACTCTTCAAAAGCGTTACACCTTCCCCAGATTGGGTGTGTACCCCGAAGAAGCCAGGGTACCCTGGGGATATGTGGGGCTAACGGCGAGAAGCACCGGCTACCCACTAAAATCCCTGCGGATTGCCATCAGCCGCTATGAAGGAGGCTGGCCCGGATCTGTCTAACACACGACAACCCCCGCGACCGGCTGGTGCATCCCATCAGGATCGGTCTCCTCCAAATTAGGGGACACTCCGACAACCAAGAGCGTCCCCCTCGACGCCGGGACTTTGTCCGGGAGGTTAGGGTAGCATGGGTTAGGTTAAAAAAAGGTTAGGTTAGGTTAGGTTTAGGTCGCCTTACACAGGTACTCACCGGACACGGCTGTTTCGGTGCGTATCTGTGTAAGGTCGCCAGGAGAGAGCCTACGCCAGCC